>JBBPOK010000052.1:0-100464 GCA_038091415.1 Leccinum variicolor | reverse complement strand
CCGACCCCATTCTCCCCCGCATCCTCTCGCTCCAGCATACCTTCGCTGTTCACCCGACCCTTGTTCCTAGACGGAGGTGACTCGGACGACGTCGCCGCCGCCGTTGAAATTCCTTACTTCCGCCAACATCTTCATCCCGTGACCTCGTTCTCCCCAGCGTCCTCTCGCCACTAGTCTCCCGTAGGCAGGCAGACAGTCGTAGGTCTCGCCCTAGCTGACGACAACAATGACGACGTGAACGACAACTTACCCCCGTCAGCATCTCCGTCTCCTGACCCCGTTCTCCACCACGTCTTCTCGCTTCGACGTGACGACCACGTGAACTCGTCGTCGTCCTTACCCCCTCCACATCCACGTCCGACCCCCATTCTCCCCCGCATCCTCTCGCTCCAGCATACCTTCGCTGTTCACCCGACCCTTGTTCCTAGACGACAACGACAACACGCCGACGGTTTCCTACATAAGCCAGATATTTCCTGCTCACGAGCAAGATACGGTGACTCGGATTGAGTCTCGGTAAAGAGCTTGGGATTTTCCTGAATCAGGGAGGACGTCACCCAAGTTGTACAGACGTCGACACGAAGGACAGACACGGCCCGTGGTTCGACTCTTGTTGTACCATAAGATCTGTACGGAGATTGGTACACGTGAGGCGACCCGAATGGACCACGTACTATGGCAATTTCCTCGGGCAGGATGGTGCATAACATTTGCAGGATCTCATCTTGGGCAAACTCTGCACGCAACTCATCTTCCAAGGCCGTGGCACCATCCTCATTCCCGCATCTTCTGCGTTCTCCCTCGCAAACCAGCGTGACGATGACAACGAGATGTTGTCGTCATCATGATCCTTACCCCGCCATTGCCCTCGTGTCTCCACTACGCATTCTCCCTCCCGGCCTGTCACCCCAGCGTGACGACAACAACAACGAAACGACGTCACCGTCCTTACCCCGCCGTGTACTACCCTCGCGTCGACGTCGCCATTGCCCTCGTCAGCGTGCAGGAACGACTACATAACGCACACAACTGTGTGCGTTATGCAGTCGTTCCTGCACGCAGCCCGACTCGTCATCACCGTGACTGGCACTATCTACCCCACTCTCCCCACACCCACACCCATGCCACACCCTATATGCGGTTCATAGACTTTGATTCTGATGCAGTGTAGGGCCCGGGCTCGTATGAGCACGTCGTCATGGACTACCAGGGACATATACTTTCCTCCATGCACACTGCACAGAGCGCCGTCTGTAGACGCCCACTTATGCACGTGAGATCCTGACACTGCCACCCGTCACAGGTGACTCGGTCACAGCCAACGTTCGAAATCCCAGATCAGTCTTCCCATCGATCAATCTCACTCACTCACTCCATTGTGGCGTAGCAAGAACAAGAACAAGACCAGGCGATTGGGTAGACGTTTCGTTTTTGATCTCAAATGACCCTAATCTACCACATATACACAGGAATGTACAAGAGTCTTGAATAACGACGATGCCGAGGATGAAGACAACCACGCGATGGAGGTTGACCAATACAATCACACTGGCAGGAAGACCGTGAAGAAGGGCCCGAAATATAAGGCTGCGGGAACGCTATCAAGGTAGGCGTCGCCGCGTTTCGTTCTTTATCTCCCGGGCCATTGAATGATTCTAATCTACCGCATATACACAAGTATCTACAAGAAATTTGGACAATGACTCGGATGACGCTGAAGATGAAGACAATGACCACACAATGGAGGTTGACTCGGCGGACCGATACAATCACGCCGGAAAGAAGACGGGCCTGAAAAACAACGGGAAGAAGACTGTGGGGAACGCTATCAAGGTAGACGTTTCATTTTTGTTCTCCGATCACCCTAATTTACCGCATGTACAGGTAACTACAAGAAACTTGGACGACGCCTTGGATGACGCTGAAAATGACGAAGACTTGAAGCACACGGTGGAGGTTGACTCGGACCGATACAATCACACCAGAAAGAAAACGGGCCCGAAAAACAAGGGGAAGAAGACTACGGGGAACGCTATTAAGTATATGTTTCGTTCTTTATTCTCCAATGAGCCTAGTAATCTACCGCAAGGTACCTAGTACTTGGAACTTGGACCCCGATGACGCCGAGGATGAAGACAACCACACGATGGAGGTTAACTCGGACCGGATACAATCACGCCGGAAAGAAGACGGACCTAAAAAATAAGGGGAAGCTGCGGGGAACGTTGTCAAGGTAGACGTTTCATTTTTGTTCTCCAATCACCCTACCGCATATACACAGGTACCTACCAGAAACTTGGATGATGACTCGGATGACGCCGAAAATGGCGAAGACAATCACACGATGGAGGCTGACTCGGACCGATACAATCACACCAGAAAGAAAACGGGCCCGAAAAATAAGGGGAAAAAGACTGCGGGGAACGCTATTAAGGTACACGTTTCGTTTTTTATTCTCCAATGAGCCTAGTAATCTACCGCAAGGTACCTAGTACTTGGAACTTGGACCCCCGATGACGCCGAGGATGAAGACAACCACACAAGGTTCACTCGGACCAATACAATCACGCCGACAAGACGACGGGCCAGGAAAATAAAGGAAAGAAGGCTGCGGTGAACGCTGTCAGGGTAGACATTTCGTTTTTTATTCTTCCAAAGACTCTAATCTACACTAAATTCCGGCTTGATGCTAGTATGCTGATCACTTGGACGACAACGGTAGCAACATTCGGCACCACCAAACGAGGCGGCTGCTTTTGAGATGCATTCGAACACACGAATGAGGTGAATCCGTTATCAATATATAAGGTTATTGATCGCTATTCCGTTCAAGCCTTGTCCACGGCTGAAAGGATTGCTTCGGCACCGCAAACAATGATCCACTCATGAGAGGAGAGTCACCCAAGTTCAATCCGACATCCACAAGGAGCTGTCGCACGCACTGCAAATGCGAAAAGAGTTTGCGAAAAAGCCCGCCCGGGTTAGTTGAGTTTTCTATGTTGTTGGCGCAATTCCCACTGACCAAGTCATGGTACAGCTTCTTCACATCCAGCCTTTTCATTTTCATCTCACCTAATGGATCATTTGTCTGAGTGTGACAAATAGTAGGAGTCGGGCATCTCTTGATTTATTGGTAACAGGCAGGTAATTTATTACTTCTGCAATGCTTGCACCAGGGCTGCCATCATGGTCACTCGTCAGTCCTGGTCAGACATGTTTACAACCCACTGCCTTGATTACTACAAGTGGTAATAAGTCATGAACCTCTTGCTGACTTGGAAGTTTGTGCGTGAGTTCAAGTTGGATAGTTTGGCACTGCTTGTATTGTGTCTTCGAAGTCTGCCTTGTTGCTAGCCATGTCATACTGCCTCCTTACAATGAGGATGTAAGATATTTGAATGTACTTCCCTGGCTGTGTATGTGCATCATTGTGCAGTTTGGGTTCATTGAGACAAAAGGGCAAAGAAGGTAAGAATGGACAGGACTGCACCAACTGTATGATCATCATCATGGGTCTGAGTCAAGAATTAAAAAATGATCAATTCTCACCATGCCAGGCAGGAGCTATGACACATTATCAGTAGGCAATCATTATGGCCCTACAAGTGATTTTTGTTCTGCCTTTGTTGCAAATGACTTACCAGAGTGTAGGCTCAATTGTTTGGGTTGGTAATGTCTTACAATCTAGTAGACTAGTACCTATGATTGTGGCCTTGGATTATAATCTTTGTATCCATCTGTATCAATCATCTAAGAGAATCTATGTTTCATATCATCTTGATTGCAGATGGTCAATATATAACAATGATTGATCAGTTCCAACAGCAATCAGTAGAAAGCAGAATTACAGGTGTTTTGATGTTTTGACCCACTGGTGCTGACTTGACAAGCTCACAAAATGAGATTATATAGTATTGTCATGTTCTTATCTCAAAGATAATCAACTTGACTTTTTGGTGGCTTCTTTGTATTAGGTTATCATTATCTCTCCTCATTACACTTTGATTATAATGATAGATAAACCTTTATCAGATTATATCTGCACAACCCCCCCTCAATATACCTTAATCATAGTGATAGATAAAACCTGAGAAGATAATATCAATATTATGATAGATGATGTGATACATCTACATCATTACTCCATTTTGATATCATTTTGATAGCACAATGATGGAACAATTGTAATTAGTCACCAGTGGAGACCAGAATAATACTAAACTATCAGTATTTTCACACACTGGTACTGACTTGACAAGGTTTTGATATGCGTGCCAGAGACTATATAGCATTGTCATGTTTTCATCTCACAGATGCTCAACCTGGCTTCTTGAAATCTTCCTTGCATTGGATTATAATTTCCTCCCCTCAATTATACTTGTATTAAAATGATAGATAAACCCTTATGAGATAATAACAATATGATTACATATGAGCTAATCTATCTGGTTATATCTACACCACCCCATGTTGATATCATTTTGATAGCACAATGATGGAACAATTGTAATTAATCATCGGTAGAGGCCAGAATAATACTCAACTATGGGCCTTTTAACACACTGGTACTGACTTGACAAGGTTTCAAAATGTCTGCCAGAAATTATCTAGCATTGTCATGTTGTCATCTCATAGATGTTCAACTTGGCTTTTTGTAATCTTCCTTTTATTAGATTATAATTTCCTTCCAACATTATACTCTGATTATAATGCTAGATAAATACTTACAAGATATTATTATCATTATTACATATGAGCTAATCTATCTGGTTATATCTACACCACCCCATTTTCCTGATGTCATTGTGCATTTTCATGACCCTTGAAAATATGCTAGAGGCTCACTGAAATCATGGCATAACATGGCATAACCCTGACTGGATTACGAAAAGCATGTAGTATGTAGTATCATGTCAACCACTAGGACAAAGTCTAGGAATTTTCATCTTCAGTTTTCTCAGATTTTGCTTATAATTGGTGACTTCACAGGCAGTAATCACGTCGACCACTAGGACAAAGGCGGAGGTCCGGTAACTTTGTAAAGACAACATCACTGGCGCATTTACTGAAATGTGCAAAACGAGTCAAGAGAACAAGTTAGCAAGTTATTCATATAAAGTAGCTACTCAATGTAATTGCGCATATCCAAGACCCTCTGAAATGCGCAGTTGCCTCACTGAAACCATGGCATAACACTGGCATAACCCTGACAAAATTACAAAAAACAGGTAGTATGTTGATCAGCATGGTCCATTCCCGTCATTCCTACTTTGCATTGAAATTCCTCTCAGATGGATGCTTCCGAACAGAGTCGCTGAGCACAGGCGCGGGACCATCAATGTGTGCAAGGTCGATCAGTATGGTCCATTCCTGTCATTCCTACTTTCATTGAAATTCCGAGCAGACAGACGATTCCGAGCAGAATCAGCAGACGTGCGGGACCGCCAATGCGCAACGTTGATCGGTACTATGGTCCATTCCCATCATTCCTACTTTGCATTAAAATTCCTCTCAGACAGACGCTTCCAAATAGAGTCAGCACACGCGCGGGACCGCCCATGTGCACAACGTCGATCGGTATGGCCCATTCCCCCCATTCCTACTTTGCACTGAAACTCCGGCGAGCAGACGGATGCTCCAGAGCACAATCACCGTACACGCGGGACCGCTCACTGTTACACACTTTACTGCTACTGTAAGCCCACTTTACACTCACTTTATACCACTTTGGTAGCACTTTACTCCACGTCTACCACATGTCACGGTGGAGCCCTGCCGGCGCACGCAGTGCGCTCGAAAACGAAAATGTAAAAGTCTCTACACTCGGGGTAATGATTACGTAATTAGTCTACTTAAATTTCTCGAACTAAGTTCTCCAAGTGGATCACCGAGGTGGCAGAACATGCCAACATCCGAGGAACAATCCACCGACTTCAAAGTATACCGTGACTAACACTGAGTCTTTACTGATAGTAGCTCCAAGTCCGAAGGCCCCAGCGCGCTTGTACAATGGTATCGTGCAAAATGGCACGGTAATCATTAACTACCGTATATTCTGCAATACTGTACATACAGTAATGACCATCTTTTAACATGCGACGGAGATTTAGACGTTGGAGGGGTAGAGCATCTAGAGGGTTTGGAATGTGTTCAACGGGGAAGCCAAAGCAACAAGAGATGAGACGCACGATGCGTACGCTCGCACCAAATGCCCGTGGTGGTAGGTTGGAGGTAAATTTTGACTTGACAACGCCAGAGTTACCGTGTGGGCGCGTGACACGGCTAGCATTGCATGGATCATGTAGAGATAAGCAGGATAGGGAGAGAAGAGAAGAGAGAGCTTACCCCCAGATAACGCGGATCTTGGAGCCCTGTATTTCCCGCTTTGCTTTGTATACGTATGCTACACGCTAGGACAGAAAGATCAGGGAGGATGGCATGAGGGATGGGATAGTGTGCGGACCTTGCCCAGGTAGAATTGGGCCTCTTCCTTGGTGGCGACACCTTCTATCTGAACGAGCGAGGTGTTTGGGCGAGTGTTACGCTTAGCGCGCTTGTGCCCGAGGACGCGGCCCTTGCAGTAGAGTCTGAAAGACAAGGCGCGGTGTCAGTACATCCTGCCAAACGGGGCTGCATCCACGGTATACAAGACCAGCGGATGGCATTTTTTGTGTCCTTGATGGAATTAGACTGAATGCTAACCTTGTAGAACCCATTTTTTGTCTTGAGGAAGAGAAGGGGCGTCGTTGATCGTGTTCTGGAGACGGAGGGGGAGCACGGATGAATGACGTGACAATGTCACAGGGATGTGATTTGTGTGACTTTTCGTCACCCGTGGCTCTTTTCAACCGTCGATGCAGCCAAGAAACAAAGGGCTGCACTTCTGCGTCGTCAAGTCGCTGAAGTAACGGAGCGATGGAAGAAGAAATGTGCGACGGTGTCGTGTCTGCCAGCTGCTGCGCTGTCGGATGGCACAGGGTTGCGCGATATTTGCTGTAATAGCCTGTAGAGTTGTATAAAACCGTACGTGCTGTAACTCGGGACCCTAGCATGATCATGTTTCCTCGCGTTCTTCCCCGACAGAGCGTCCTCGCCCGTCTCTCGTCGACGTCGGCAACGACGACGATCTCCATCAAGCAGACCCCGTCCAAGGACCACCTTCATGCACTCGTTCCGGACGCGGCTCTTCCCAAAGGATACCTTCTCACTGGTATACATGCTGGTGTCAAAAAAATAAAGTCTGCGTCCCCTGAACCTCTCGATCTCGCTCTGGTCCTCTCTACCTCACCCCATCCTACTTCTGCTGCGGCCTGCTTCACCCTCAATGCATTTCGCGCCGCCCCCGTTCTCGTCTCTCGTGATGTCCTTACAAAATACGGAGGCAGGGCACGCGCCATCGTCGTGAATAGCGGTTGTGCAAACGCAGTCACCGGTAAGAAAGGCACCCAGCATGCTTGGGATATGGTCAAAGCCGGCGATGCACTACTTGCCTCCCATGGCCTCCGCTCACAGTCCGAATGTCAGACATCAGAAACTCTCGTCATGTCCACTGGTGTCATTGGCGTCCACCTTCCCATCTCGAAGATCCTCTCCGCCATTTCCACCCAGCAGTCTTCTAATTCCCCCTCTTATTCCCTCTCTTCCACCCCATCTGCATATGATGCCGCTGCACGCGCATTCATGACCACCGATACCTTTCCAAAACTTCGTGCACGCACCTTCCAGATCAACGGAAAGACCTACCGCATGGCTGGCATGGACAAAGGGGCAGGTATGATTCACCCACAGATGGGTGACCCCTCCTCTTCAGCTGGCCTCGTCCATCCTCCTGCCGTCGCAACACCATCAGCATCAGGTTCTCCTCCCGCTGCAGGTCTCCATGCTACTCTCCTGGGCCTCATTCTCACCGATGCACCTGTCTCTCCAAAGAGTTTACAGTCTGCACTCACCTACGCCGTTGACCGAAGCTTCAACTCGATCTCGGTCGACGGTGACATGTCTACCAACGACACTATCATCGTCTTCGCAAATGGTGCTGGTCACGATTCAAATATACCCAAGCCAACCGAAATCGACGAGTCCACGGATCCTCAAGCATATACCGCCTTTAGAGACCATCTCACCGCCTTTTCTATCGACCTAGCCAAGCTCGTCGTTCGGGATGGCGAGGGTGCTACGAAGTTCGTCAGCGTGTGTGTTGAGGTGGGTCTGCGTATCCTTGTGGGCAATTTCCTACTTGGGGGTGGATAGTAAGAAGCGTCGCGGCCCGTTTCTTTTTTTGTTTTGTTTTATCTCGCTATTCACTTATTTGACATATTCCTTTGCCATTTCTTTCTTTAAATCGGACTTGATCATCTGATCTTCTGTTATGATTAGAATGCAGCTTCTTATGCAGATGCCCACCGCATCGCCTCGACCATCAGTACTTCAGCGCTCGTAAAAACCGCGCTCTACGGCGAGGACGCGAAGTATGACATTCCGATCTCCATATCCGCGTGGTTGTACTGATCCCTATCTGCCTCAGCTGGGGTCGCGTCCTCTCCTCCACTGGTTCTACCCCACTCAGCACCCCTCTCGATCCGAACCTCGTTAGCGTTGCATTTGTCCCATCGCCCACGTCGCCCAACCCAACCCCACTCGTCGTCCTCAAGAACGGAGAGCCAGTGGGTGTCGACGAGGCGCGGGCGAGCGAGATCCTTGGAGAAGAAGACTTTGAAATCAAGGTCAATCTCGGAGGGCAAGGGGTTGGAGGCAATGAGGCTGCATGCTATTGGACGTGTGATTTTAGCTATGTAAGTTTTTTTTCCCCTCGAGGTCGTGGACATGGAAATGCTAAGTGGGTGTGCTGTAGGAATACGTCCGTATCAACGGTGATTACCGGTCTTGAAAGACTCTAGGCCCGTTGCCGTGCTGTGCTAGCGTAGTTATTGTTGTGGTATCCATTGGACTGGTATATCAGCAAGTGCCAGGATGTATTATTTTAAAAAATAGGCAATCGTACTTATGAGCTTGGGTTCTAGACTCTCGGCTCGACCGAGCTTTTCAATGTCTGACACAGCCTACGGTATCAATTACTATTACTACATCCGGAGTCCGTCGCGCGTGTTCGCAACGAGGCTTTCATGAACACACGTTCCAAGACCCATTATGGTCGAGACCCGAGTGCCTCCCGTACAGTGTACGCCATTCTCACCTTTTGTGCAGCATTCAGCCTGTATCCCCGCGGGTCCGTCGATATGATCGCACTGCTCCTTACGCTTGGATGATCACTTTGGGATTTCTAATTCCCTGGGAGTTCTCTCCGTTACTCCAACCAGTAACATGCTAAGCTCGCCTCCGTGGTTAGTAAGTTATGGGACGTCGTTTGAGGCTCTGCAAGTTTTCAGGGACTGGTTTCCATTCTGAACCTCCCCCTCCATCCAATCACTCGGAATGATGAATCACGGTGCTATGCCACGCAAATTTGTGGCGCTTGCCAGCGTCGCCCCACCGCAGCTCGCCTCGCCCTACTCGCAGGCCGGTCGCTTCCTCTTGTCTTCTCGAACCCTGGAGTATATTTAACGCGGTTCCTCGTTTACCTTGCTCTCTCCCTTCCCTCGTGGTTGCTTCGTGGTGTTTCTAAATAACGTGCGCGTTGTTGTCGTTTTTGATATCGACGCTGACAAGGGTATTTCTTTTTTGTTTCAACGTTTTATTTTCCAATAGCGTCTTTCTTGCGCCACACGATACGGATACTCACAAGATATACAACAGGCGACTAGATACCAAAATAGCTGCTCAAGCAAAGACGGCGCAACCTGCGAAGCACGCGAGAATAGTACGCATGGACGACGAGACGTTGGTCGGTTCAGCGAGGTCTCCGCATACGAGTCCTCGGTCGACGTCGACGATGACGAGCCCTAGGACGTTTCTCAGTGGTGGGACGAGCACTTTGGGAACCGGGAGGCGGAGGCCGTATAATCTGGCGGACGTAGTGTCCGAGTTGAAGCGCAACAACGAGCTTCATGCCGGTCCGTCTCTTCCTGTCGACGCCTTGGCATATGGATAGCGCTGATGCCTTTCATTAGCTATGGGTGAACCTTCGGTTACGGAGGAAGTCGAATGTACGTTCTTTTTGAACTTTTTGTTTTGTGCTTCGTACTGACGTAAGTAATGTTAGCACCGGCAGTGGACGAGAAGCAGCAACAAGCTGGCACGCGGCTGTTTTACAACTTTGAGAGGTAGGTATTTTGGCGCATCTTTCTGCTCCCTCAACTTATAACCCACCAAGACGGATTGAAATACTGGACAAACAGGTAAGAGCGTCTTCACTCGTGACGTTCCCTAGCAACTCATCATTGAGCGTTCAGCTCCGCGATTTCGAAAACGCGTCGCGCGAGCTTGGGAGCTCCGTTGGCATCGTCTGGTCCGCCTTTGGACTTCAAGACCGCCTCGCCAAGATCCTGTTTCTCTTCCGCGAAAATGCTGCCTCTCTCTACCCGCGCAAGATCTCCCGCAAATCTCAAGAGGTGCTCGTTAATCCCAACGTGATTGCACGCCGGCAAGGCGACTGGCGCAAGCGGTCGACTGTAACTCAGTTGCAGGGCAATCTTGAGGCCGATATGCTTCCATGTCAGCTCGAGAGCCTCGCGGGGGACGTTGGGGCGTTTATTAGTTGCCTCAACGAGTTCGAAGAGTTTAACGACGAAGCAATCAGCCAGTCTATGCGCGCGTTCGAGGGCGATTTGAGAGTACGTCAAACGTTCCTCTTCTTTCCCTCGACTTTGGTAGCTCATTTCGTTTTCCCGTGTTGTCCGACTGCAGTATTTTTCTGCTTGTCTTAATGAATACAAGAGTGCGCGCGGCCTTGTCACACCTAGTCTGTGTTGTTGTTGACATGTTGATATCTAGACCAGTTCCGATCACCGGCTGTACAGCGGTATGTCCACGATCTGATGCTAGAGATCGGTGGTCATCTCGACGAAATCACTGCTGCCCTAAACATCTTCATCGAGATCGGTCAGTTGCTAACGCGTTTCTGATATGTAATGTTAATGATAACCCCCGTATAGGTATACCAATTATTTGGTTCCATCAGCAACACGCTACCAGGAATTTGTTGAACGTGTCTACGCTGTCGATCGTCTTCGGAGTCGTCGACGCGTCGCTCTTGGCGTGTTCAAGTAGCAAGAAGGACAGCACCATCGCCAAGTGCGTCAACATGTTTTGGATGGCCTCTTTAGTATTCAGCATCGCTGGCGGGGTCAACGGCCTGCTTGGTCTCACTTGGAAGCAATCCATTTAGTGAGCGCACTGCTTCCTGTGTCATGTCCTTCTTTTCCCTGCTGAGCCGTTGTTCGAAATGTATAGCCGCTCCCCTGTGCATCGAGTGCCATGGTGGCTGCTCGCGTGGATGAAAGGGTCTCCGCTTGTATTTCTAGTAACCGCCATTGCATGCTTTTCTGCCGGTGTCGTGCTTTTCACGTATTCTTCCCAACAGGTATGATATCCACAGCCTATTTATTTTTACCTTACTCATCTCCCACGCGCTGTATTTCAGCATCCCATCACGTCTGCAATCATCGTGGTGATGACGGTATGTCTAATCTTGCTTTGCTCAGCGCTCCTTCGAGGGTCTCAGTTCTCAAATCATTCCCTTTGCTTCTGTTCTCGGCAGCTTATTGCATCATCGGGCCTCATTTGCATCTCGGGTTGGTTCGTGTTAGAGCGATGGATGTTCCTCAAGCAAAAAGATCAAAAGTGGCTCGCAGTAGTCATTACCGAGACTCTTGACCATCTCGCTGGACTTGGTATCGTCCGCGCTCACCGACTCGCAATGCAATGGTGCAGCAGTTGCCTCGCTGCCACGCGAACTTACTTTACCCGTTTTCTTGCCTGGATAGTGGTCGACACGCGCAAGCTCAAGGCCAGGGTCAAAAGAGGTGTGAAGAGCACCGCTGTCGGCGAAGCAGAAGCGGGCGAACACGCTCGCTTACCCTCGATCTTGAGCGAAGGAGTCCCCGGCTTGTCCGACAACCACAGACGAAAAAAACAACAATTGGACACCCATCTCCTGCTCGACGTCCGCGACCCTCGCATCCGCTTCCAGAACGCCGTCCGTGCCGTGATCAAATTGCAGCGCACGACTGGCAAACGTGCGACGCCCGTGCGTCCGGGTCTTCCTCGTCGCGACTCTTGGTGGCAGACGTCGATGTCTGCGACTCCGGCGGAGGCGGCTATGAGTCCGGTGCCCGACGCTGGGCTTTGGGCTTTGAGAGGGGCGAGGGTGGCCCAGGCGATCGAGGAGCTCAAAGCGCTCGATATGGCGCAGGAGTTGGGTGCCCACGGTGCGCTCGTTCGGCACGTCGAATTTTCGCCCAACGGCAAGTACTTTGCGACCTCAAGGTGCGAGGTCGAGGGTTGTGTGATTTGAGAATATTGGCTTACGCGCATTTCAGCTGGGACAGGAAGGCAATGATCTTTCGCGTCGGTGTAGGTCGTGCTCGTCGTTTGTCTCTTCAGGTGGTTCTGAGTTGTTGACATTGAACTTGCTGCTTTTTTTAGGAGACGCTCACGCATCATCGCACGCTTGTGCACGTCAGAGGCTTCGTCAGTCAAGTTGCATGGTAAATTAGTTCCTCGTTCTCTGGAAGACGATGGTCTCATACCCTCCGCTCAGGTCGCCCAATGGTCGCTTGCTCCTCACGCGGTTCACGCGTGGTCTCAAGTTGTGGTCTCAGGTAAACAACTGTTTCCCCCGACAGATCTTTGTAAAATCTAATGGGTCGCTTTTTCTGTTCAGGATGGGGTGTGCAGGCAGACAATCGACCGATCCAATGCTGTTAGCTCGGTCGTCTGGCTTCCGAGTGGACAAGGTAAGAGGCGTACGCCCGTCTTTGACTTGAAGACCTCAAAGTTTCTCACATCTACTTTTGTACGTCAGCGATCCTGTCGGTTGAGGGTAGTGATGTGGTAAAACTGGTGGGTCATTATTGTGTGCATTGGATGCACCACGTACTCAATAACATCGACCAGGATCCAAACGGCAAGGTACGCGTTGCTTGCCACGAGAGGGACTCCGAGGTCGGCCGACAAGCGCTTCATCACTTAACATAATCGCATCTTCAGGTCTTGGACGTGTATCACTTGGGCCACGTGAGATTGATCAACGTGGCGGTGACTTCCGATTCTTCGCGTTTGATAGCCATAGGGCCGTCTATACCCCCATCGAGTGGGCCACAACCTACACGCCATACCAAGGTCGACAAACGGATCATCGGTAAGAGAGCGGTCGTACCGCCCATGTGTTCCTCGCTGATCCCAAGTGAACAGTGTACAATATGCACACGAAACGGAAAGAAAGGTGCGCGTTCGGATATGACTTCGCTAAGAAGCCATGCTCACAGTTTGGATAGTCAAGTACCCTTGTTTAGCGATGTCCGTGACATCGTGATCTCGAAGCGGATGTCTCTCGTTCTCGTATCGTTTGAACAGGTGCGATCATGACATACCATGTCATTTCATTGATCCGTCCCGCTCAGTTGACTAAATTGTCCAGGCTGCGCCACAACTCTGGAAACTCGAGATCGTGCGGGACAGAGCGCGAACGGACGGAGAGAGTCCATTGACAGCTCGACTGAACCTCAAGCACACATTTGCGCTCAATGGACCCACCTCCATCGCGGGTTCTTGTTACTTTGGTGGGAGGGATGAACAGTTCGTGTTTTGTGTTGGTAAAGGTGGGTTACCGCTTCGCTCGCACAACCGCGACTAGAGCAAGCCATTTGACTAATCATGCGATTGGTCTTCCGCCCATATTCTTTTTCCCCCAATGGTAGCTGGCGACGTGCATATCTGGGATCGAGACACGGCGGCGTTACTGCGTTACCTTCGACCCACGAACATGGCCGACATGACTTGCATCGGGTGGAACAATGGGACGGACGACCCGATGATGTTTGCAACTGGGAGTCACGACGGGATGGTGCGTGTGTGGTCAACGGCGGCAGTCCACCGGGCTTCGGAGAGCTCTTCGGAGGCGGAGTCAGACTGCTAGGATTTTGATGCGCCCAGTGGGAGGAAGAGAGGCCGGTTTCCGCGCGCGAGAACCGGGTGAAGATTAGTTAACTTACATAGTATGGGTTGCTATTTAGCCACCGTCTGCCGTCCTTTCCTCAACCATCCAATAATCATAGCTATCGTATCTCGACAGGGAATGCATTCATTCGCGACACGTATGTACATAACGATAGCAGTGCATCTTGCGGAGTCCGGGACGGTGAACCTGTGAGGCGATAACAAGACCCTCCCTATATGCTATTTAAATATAATCCGGGATCCGCGGACTGAGCACACCTGATAATCAGATGGACTCGAAACTTTCAATCAAAGGTGGGCGTGGGCGTGTGTACAGCCTTTTCCGGTGAATCATCGTCATATCGCTAGTATCTTATCAGTCCAGCCGTCGAGTCGGACTCTCAGATCTAAGAACTTCGAAGGCTACGCGCCAGTGACCATTTTTTGATGATATGATCATCATAATGGCGGCATGCGATGCAGCGGAAATCCAAGGCCGCACTAGGTCAGAGTGATCAATGTCATATGTAGGGAGGAACATGATCAATACATCAATGCATCATATGCCATTCGGCAGTCGAACGAGGATCCGCTGGTCCGTTGGTCGATTTGGGGTGAGGCTGCTTGAATCATGATGCATGATGAGTCGAGTGTGTGTCACAGCGCGCGCGGCTGAGCCGCACATCTGCATCAACGGAACTCTACTGGACGCCATCCGATGGCTCAGCGCTCAGCAATAGAAAGTGGAAAAAACCGGGTGCGAAGGCTGTTCGACCGTCATAGTAAAACGTTTCAGACTCCCAGATATGGCGAGTGGATTCAGTGTCCTCAAAGGGGGTTGCTGTACGCACGTCGTTCGCTCGATCAAGCTTTCAAGTTCGGATCACACTGGACTGAGTTTGAGAAAAATAAATATATCCATCTCGATCATACAGGGTCACCCAGCGACGACAAAGTGCCGGTCTATGCTTTCCCCCATACCTTTCTATATCTGATATCACCTATACTCGCTCAAGCGCTCATGCATGGCCGCCACATCGATCACACATATCTCATCAGTGATAAGGAATCTGATGTTTTAAATGTGTTTTACACAACAAAATCAGCTGGTGTTTGCAATGGTTTCGTATTCAAGTTTCGGGGGCAGTGACTTGTAACCTCGCCTGGACCACGATGGGTGAGTGATTGCATGATTGTCCCGCTCCTGATTACGCGATCATGATTATGATCACAAAGCTGGCAGAGCAAGGTTTGCCAATACTGAACAGTGATTGTAACAATCATGCTCTGAAGAGTTCTTCGTACACTGCCCATGTTCGCAGAAGCGGCGAATGAAAAAAAGACCATGTACTATACATGCGCTTCTTCCGAATCATACTTGATTTTGAATGTAGTAGCAGGATACCCCTTTTTTCAACCTGGTAAGCGTTGACATGCGTGCGCTTTGTCACAACAGGAGGTGGCGGGAAGGTTGGACATGGTTTGATCACCGGAAGCCGCCTCTGTCAGAATATGCATTCATCTGGCCCCCTGCCTCCCCGCCGTTTGTGTGATCTTAATCACACACCCGCCACCATCACGGCGGCTCAACACTGCAGAAAATGAAATGCGCGTGGAATAATGAGCCGGAGAATAGATCCGATGTGTATACACGTGTAGGCATTTCATACTCATCGACGCCGGCAGTGCCTCAGAAATGGAGCATGGCCCACGACCAGTCAGAGTCAGCACTGGCGAGTGAGAGCCAGCACTTCAAGTGTTGTTCTCTTGAAAGCGCCACACCGCCACTGACTGCAATTTGGAACAATCGAAAATGTCATCAGGACCGATGATCAATGCATAAATATGCGATGGGTAAAATATTACTAAACCAATTTGCTAGTCAGTCATTGGATCGCAGGCGGTTTTGGTAACTAGGAACAAATCAGCTAGCGTTCCACGCTGACGTCTGCAACACGTCGATACCACAAACCTTCCAAGTTAGCTGGCCCGGTTTGAACGGCTCCAGCTGTTGTTTCGAGCTCACGTCCAAAGACGTACGTGGTCTCGCGTCTTATTAGTGGGCGGAATCAGGCGACCTTTGTATTGCTGCCTCTTGTGAGAATGCCTTTTGTCTGTGATGTTATGTTCATACTCAGAAAAAATCTCAGGCTCTATGCATGTGCCTGGGCGTGTGTTCATGCAGTGCAAAAAATAATAGGCGTACGGGGAAAGCAGGGGGCGGGGAACTCACTGTACTTTCACTGCCAGTGAAACGCGGGACCAGGTGCCGCATCATGGAATCAAAGTGTGGGATTCGGATATCCCCGCTGTAGTTATGACGTGGTGTAGCGCGGATCGTGGGTGTCGTAGCCCTCGGATTACAGCCTGCGGCAATACTTAATTCTTTTGATGCCGTGATTCAAGTTTCAATCAGTTGGGCGCGATCCCATCATTTGGGGATGCGGCTTGAGAGTATAGCCAAAGGTAGAGACGGGTGAGAAGAAATTTTGATTGACGCTGGGAAACGAGCTACTCAGCATCTGTTCTGGAACCCATGATATGAACTTGGTTGCAATGGGACTCCGAGAAACGATGAGAGAGCCTCGGTGTTACCAAGTTGGTTTGCAGCGCTTGCAACCAGGCCGCAGTAATCTGTAAACCTACCATGGGTCGGATATCCATTGGGCCACCAATGCACTATCAATAGGCTCATATCAGGCCGCCTGTGGTGTAGAAGCATCAGGGCGAACTAAAACGAAGGCGGCAATGAACGACCTAAAAAGGAAATCGATCCTTTTTTTTTTTTTCAAATCCGCACGCACGGCGTGTGAACTGGCTTCGAATCGAGTCTCGACCTTGAAGCACTCAAATATATTGAACATTATATTCAAAGTTTGAAACCCTACCCGTAGGCCGCGAAGCGGAGCGTGAGGCCTTCCTATCCAACAGAGACCACGAACAGGCGCGTCGGTGGCACATCAATGCCGTCGAGATTCCTTCCTCGGAGAAAAGCTCACTAATCCACCGATGCAGATACCTTTCCCCTGCCTGACTGACTCGAGAGCGGCGGGGATTATGAGGGTTTGGGCTTGAGATTCCAGAGTCCTGTCGGACACCAAACATGATCCCGAGGGTGGTGCTTGAAACTATCACTGGTAACGATGGCATCAGCGCGGTGAATCCCAGCTTGGCTTTTCTTTCTCTCGCTGTCGTATCAAGCCTCAACGAATAACACATTCTCTGCATCTTCCCCGAACAGATCGGTACAGCAAGCTATCGCCTCTTGCTTCGTTTCGCTACAGCAGCTGAGAAGTGGAAGTCGCAACAGTCATTGTGATGGCAATCCGAAGGGATATGCGATGTCGCCACAAAGCTGTGGTTCTACATCTGCGGCGGCAATACGGGAGCCCCAAGGATGACCAGAGGAAAACATAGAAGACAGGTTATTTCTGGCCATGATTGCAACATGATTGTGATGCGTACGTGGCAAGGAAGAGGGGGCACACTTTATGAAACAGCGACCTGCACAACCTATCGCGTGCAATCTCCATGGAGCACACTACAACTTCGTGAGGAGTAAGTCAGGCAAGCATTAAGGCCGAGGCTGAAACAAAGGAACGAATGGGTGAAGTATATAAGCCTGAAACAGTGTGGCATACAAAAAGCGGACAAGAATGTTAATATACAGGAAATCATGTGCAGAGTCCGGGCGTCGCTGCGAGCGGATGATGCGGCTTACGGCAAGGGACAAATGATTTCCGCCCTCGGAATATCGGATATGGCAGAGGGGTTCCTCGCTCCGGCTTGGAAACGGGCAAAGGAACGAGATCAACCCGTGGGGAGCCGCGCGAGCAGCGAGGATGAGATGGGCAGACGTCCATATCTATCCAGCGGGTGATGGTTTGACATGTTCGATCCAAGGTGTTTTGTCACAGATGAACGTGAGCGTGTGCGCAGTCGAGGTTCCCAAGTGGGGTATAGCAACGAGCAGGGCAAGTATAACCTGCAGCGCCATGAGAGAGGAGAAGCTGTTGGCCGGAGCCTGTGACGACTTCTTGCCAAGGCCCCGACTTGGGAGCCTATCTGGGGTCCTTCATGTTCTCCATCGTGTCAACCCAACAGGATCCGTGATTGTGTCCCCGTAGCTGCCAGGACGGATTGGACAAGGAATGCGGCAGTAGGCTGGGCTTGGCGACCGCGTTTGGATAGACGCCAGAATTAATATGAATACGCATCAGTCTCTGATACGCATAGGGCACGAGCGTGATCGATCAATCAGCGATGGTCTGTTGGGTACCAGTATAGCTACGAGGAAGGCGGAGACCCGGAGAGATGAGTTGGACAGGGGACGAACACAGCGAGTGAGATGGACGAATGAAGGTGGAACGGAAGTGAGTTGCCGTCGTGTTTCGTATCGGCCAATTGTGTCTATGCCTATATAGAAGGTGCGATACTGTACGAGATGGAGACGGAATGATTTCCATGTTGAGTATCTGAGGAGGAACAAGATGAAGGGCATCTCCGGGAATCTGGCTGATGTGCAGGGTCGATGTGATAGGGTAGGTGATCAAGATGATACCCTCACGCAATTTTAGCACTCTGGACCAGTGCCCACGAACAATAAACGATCGCGAGGCGGCTCTCACAGGCCCTGGGGCTAGGGCATTCCCTCTTTGCGATTCCGAAGCGCCGATAAGAAGCGGCCGTTGGTAAATTGGATTTTGCTCCCGGACCTCCGATCCCGCGACAAGCTAAGAAATAAGGGAACGAGCCGCTGAATTTTCCGTAGGTCGGCGATTGAAAAAGGCAGAAATGCGAACAAACGATACCGTCCACCTGTGCCGCGGCGCCGTGTAAAGGACCCCTGGACTAGAACAAAAATAGATTCTGGTTCGGATAATAATAATAATATAATAATAATAATAAACCTTGGATATGCACACTCCTTCTGATAGTCGCCTTCCTGGGGGAGTGCCCGTGGGCAGTGAGCTGCCCGGTTTGCGGTGTGAATACTCGTCCGGACCAAGTTGAAAAACCTTTTTATTGTACTCCACGACACGAGCAGGGAAAGGGCACGTTGAGCACGCGGAATGTCTGCCGGTTCTGCTGCGAGAAGTTGTCTAGCACGTTCGCTTCCCCATTCTCCTGGACCCATGCACTCCCACTCGGATCACCAGTCCGCCATACCGCACAGCGAATCTTCTCAGAAAAGCAAGCCGAGTGCCTGGCAAGTGCTCAAATACGCCTAGTTCTATCGTCCTTAGCCTCCATTTCCCTAGGGAAGACCACCACAGCTCCCAGAAATCAGAACGGTACCATTCGCCTCCGCGTGAACCATCCGCGACCGCGTCTGATCACCGCCTTCTTGATAACGGTCTGTCGTACAGCCCTCCATCGCTCTCCCACCTTCCTAAACACTTGCCTTTTCGAAATGTAGACACCAGATCTCTCGAAACAGCCCATTCTCCAAATTTACGGCTTCCTGATCCCTTTGATCAGCGCGGTGTTCGTTCTTTGTTTGCTTCGATGTCGCGCTCTCTTTTGATCTGTTGATCCATTATCAGTTCTCGACGTCCTTTTCCATTGATAAGTCTCTCCCTTCCCTCAACACTTCCTCACTTGGTCTCCCTTTCCACCCCTTCCCTACCAACCAGGCGCCCCTTCGCCCTCCCCCACACATGCCTCACCGTGTAGAGTCAATGCCGCTTCCCACTTCGTACGTACCGTCGATCCCTTCCCCTCCCCATCCTCACCAATTCCTTAGACACCGACGTGATTATGACTACTCTTACGATCACCCTTATCGTAGGCCGAGTCCCCCGCCCATAGCCACCCTCTCACATTCCCCCTCCTTGTCGGTTTCCTCCCTCGATCGCTCATCTGTGTCCTCTCCCGCACCCCGCCGGTCTCCAGCAGACCGTTCTGTCGACTCTCACACTGGCTACTCTGACCCATACTACTCTCAGGATCAGATGGCACGATCTCGACCATACCCCCATGATCCCGTACGGGACTCCGGACGTTCTTCTCACAACTACACCTACAGCTCGCGACCACATACCGAGCACAGATACTCGCACGATTCACACTCGTACCATGTTTCCCCAGCATACAATAGCCCTCCGCTTTCGCATGCAAGCGCTGGCACCCGCGAAAACGGCACGCTCGCATATCCTCTTCCAGGACAAAACCACTATACTATTGGTTATACCGACGATGCGGCAACGAAGCTGAGCGACAGGGTGCGCCGGAGATGCTTCAATTGTTGTACGACCGATACGTCCACGTGGAGACGATCAAATCTCAGTCCCGGCAAAGTGGTATGATTTTTCCCCTTTGTTCCCCATATAGCACACCACTGAGACTAACTTAGCTCTGCAACAAATGTGGCCTGTTCGAGCGCACACATGGCCGTTCGAGACCGGACCAATTCCCCCACCGTAGGGGTCCACTGGCCGCTGCTATGACCCGGCCTAGAACTCCACCGCAGTCGGCGCAGCTGCCTCCTATTTCCACCCACGTTGCTCCGCTTGCGCCATATCACTACAGTCACCCTTCTATTGCGCCGCTCACTTCAATACCTGACTCGCGGAAGCCACAACACCCCAATCAGTTGCCTGAGATCCAATCGTGGATTGATGCGCCCGCTGCTCGAACCGCTTACTCATCATCATCTACGTCGTCGTCGGAGCGCGGGCATGATCATATCTTGCCCCTGCGCCAGCGTTCGCCTCCTCGCCTCCAACACCACTTGGATATGCGCTCGAGTAATGTCCATGGTGCTGTTGCGTGAACCCTTTTCTCCCATCGGCGGCCTGGTGCTGTGTGCGGGAGCGATAAGATTCTTTCCTAACCACCCTAAACTGCACTGCTTCCATTCTTTCTCTTTCCTCTTTCCATGCTTGTCTCTGTTCTTGCACACTCTCCTGGCTAGATTCCGATTCTGGTCGGCTGCGTCCATCGGTCGGTCCAGGTACACGTCATGCTTTCCGTAATTATCCAGATCTGGTTATATCCCTGCTTCTAGTTTTCGAATTGCTGTCGTACACAAAACGCTTTTTAAATCAAGCCTGTCCAGTCGCGAAACGTGTACTTGTACTAGTAGTTTCTTGGAGCTTTCCTTTCTGTATTATTATGCCATACGCCTTTTTCTACAATTGGACCCAAGCTATCACGCCAACACGCAAAGATATACGTATTATTTATGCTTAGAAAAGCCCGATTTTCTTGATCTGATAGCTATGTATATGATCCATGATCTCGTGATGTGTACCCATTGGTGGGTAAATCCCTCCGTCCTTGGTTCCCGTACTGATAGGTCTCAATTGATATCATTATTAACAACTTATATATACTTGACAACTTTGGAAAAGAAAGGGAACAATTACTGTGCGTCACTGAAGTCCGACGCAAGCCCGAGCGATCCGCTGATCGTAACCTTTTCTTTTCTTTCTTGTTTATTTCCTTCCGGTGTCCTGCGATCTCATCCCAATCCCAATTTTCATCGGCGTACGGACGTAAGGTTACAGTAAATGGCTTTCAATCGATGGAAATTGCACCGATCGATGGCGCCTGCCGTCCATGAACGGTAACGTGGTATCGTCACATCATTCCACTAGATCGTTTGTTCGTCCTCCGAGTACGTTAAAAGGCGCGCGCAAGCACGACCGGCAGATGATTTCCCGGGCTTCCAAAACGTTCCAAATCTCCGATTAGGGTGGAAGGGAGAGTGGGCCAGGGTCAGGGCCCACAGCTTTTCGAAGGGACGTGCGAGTCTGAGAATAGTTTTCCAACGAGTGGTGGCGGCTTGCAGTGTGCTGTTACCGTAGACGATAAATCTCTGTATTTTATCACAAGAAAAGGTAACAAAACCAAAAGAAAGACAACGTCTCCTGCTATTGAACTCAAGCGCCCCCCCTCGTTCGTCGAATACGTGGTAACCGCCACATCAACGGCCCTGAGGTAGCGTAATCACCGACTTCCAGTCATTGTCAGCAATCATGGAATAAATAAAAAATACATTTTCTCAACTTGGGACATCGTCAGGGGGCGGAGCGGGGAAGGGGCGGACGAGCCCATCACATACCGCACAGTAATCATTCCTGGGGCATCGAGGCCTCCGGTCACGAGGGAAGTGGAAAGGAGAGGCGGATGCAGAGTCGAAACTTAACCACAAATGAAACAAGTTAGCTTATCGATCCGGATATCTCCTTTTCACGAGGCTAGCCTGCAGGCAGAACAAACATGATAGGGGTAGAGGGTAAGGAAACGGGTGGCAGAGTGTGGTACCGGGACTGTTCGTTTCGGGTACGTGGGGTCCCTAACGAGCATGTGGCGAGGATTCTGGCGCGGAAGCGGCCGCCCATGACAAGAGATACACACTGGATGGCTGGGTCACGTTATGATACCAGCTGTTTATGGCCACAGATCTGCAACGTGTCTCTTGAACTGACGCTGACAGACACTGTGGACACACAAACATTGTGCCTTTTCTTCTCCGATGTTCTTTTTATACATCACCCCGTTTTTCAACGAACCGTTAAGGGACGCTCAAGGCGAGAAGGGGCGGACGCCAGAGGGGTTAGGGTTTTTTTGCCCAGGATTTAGGGCAAATTGGTACCGCCGAAAATCGCCAGGATTCGGATCTGCAAGGAAGCCATCCATCATCGCGATTGTAGTTCTTTCCGCCAATCAACATAGGCAAACCGTCCACGATTCGAGGGGTGCCGGTGGGAGGCTGTTGAGGGAAGGTCGGGGGATAATCGGGTGGTACGGAACGTTGTTGATGCGAACACTTCCGATTACCACGGCGAGTGGCAGGTCTTTTCATATGACCTCTCATGGGAGGAGATGGCATCCGTATCTTTTTTTATGTTTCTTTTTCTTTTATTTTTATATTGTCAAATTGGATATAGCTCGTACCGGAAACCCGTATTCCTCCGCGCTTCTCTTTTTCTCTCCCGAGTCGTCGGTCGCACTGGCTACGAACCATTGTGGAGTGTGTTGGGCAATGTGCCCGGGCCATGTTTTGGATCTGGAGCCTTCAACGCCAGAGGTTTTTCGCGAAGCGGTCGAGGTCCAGGGGTGCACCGGTGATGACCTGAGGGACCTAAAAACCCGTTTGCACCCAAAAAATGAAGGAAGAAAAAGAAAGACAAACAGATAGACAGGATCCTCTGGGGATGCGCATGGTAGCGTGACGCTGCGAAAACTTTTTTCTGATAGCGCGCACCGATCCGGAGTGACGGGTCTGCTTCAATTCCAATTCCCTGATCCGTGGATGTATTTGCCAATCTTCAATTCCAGCGGCACTCTCCGACGCGATCCAACCCAGTGATTGCGGCAGGACCGACTCGGAAGCTCCAACTTTTCTGTTCGTTCAAAGGAACGGAGCCTTCATTCCATGGGCTCATCCATGGAGTTCTCTTGGAGTAAAAGCGGCTGAAAGGGTCGCCGACGTCGTCGTTTGCAGGAAGGCTGTCAAACCTGCCAGTGAACGTTTGTGCGGGAAGGGTTATTGCCTCAGCAAGGCGCAGACCCGTCGCAAACCGGTAAGGAAAACACAAGAGTTTGGGTCGAAGAAGGTCCAGCCTAGTGTGGCCTTCCGTTACTCGTTCCCGCTTTACGCCCGAAATTCATCTCGTCGTAATGTACATAATCAAGACACACGTCGCTGTGGGCCCTTTCCCGGAGGAGTATATTTCGTTGCTCAGATCGTATCGTCCCTGAGCTCCACGATGGCTCCACTGGCACCACCATCATCCGGGCCGCTGCGGATGATGATCGGAACCTACCAGTCTACGAATCCATCGTTACGAAGGTGAAAAGGAAAGTGACATTCGTGGCACACGGTTGCCACCCCGTGGGCCCGTCATGAACTTTTGAACACCAACTAGAGCGTGCATCGACATCCTCGATAGCTCACCGCCCGGTCGGTTCGGTGATGGCCACAAAACCGTCCCCATCAATCAGGCCGCATTGCGCCCCACCGTTTTGAAAGAAGGTGAGTAATATCCGTTTCTCAACAATATCGTGCGCTGTTTCATCAATGACGCGGAATGCCAGTGCCCCCGAATATGGGCAACCGCTGACGTTCCTCTGTGCTCACTGCTCACTAGCACTTAGTAGCACTGGTCACCGTCCTCTTCACCTCTTCGCGATATCATCTATTGAAAGCCGTTTCTCCTGTTCCTATTCTCTACCTTTTTCTTCTTTTCCTTTTCCAGTTCATATCACAACTTTCATACGCCTTCCTGGCTAAAGCCAATCCACGGTCCTGCATGGGCAATGGAGTACAGGTAACGCTTTCTGGTGCCCTAGCGGCCACTGGGAACACCTACTAGTCTCGGGTGCCACAACATTCAGAGTGAAGTTCAAGTTGTCTTCGTTGAGCTGGGACGCACCTTGTTCAGTGTCCACTGTCCACTCGACCTTGGGTTAGCCATCCGCACGTGATAAATGGGACGTCGGGGACTAGGTACTGATAACGTGAGCGGCACGATTCAACGTTGAACTGTTCACACTTACTGGCCAGGCTCAGCAGTGCAATGACAGGTCTTCAACCCAAAATAACATCATTGGGCTGGGGCCAAAGAGATCGACGCACGGATTTCGATCATTTGCAACTTCTAGCTTGTTCTTTGAACCACTCAGCCTTCATGCATCATGTAGGGACCTGCTACCACAGACGTGATCATTAACTCTGTTACACCTTCGGCGAAGACGGGTGTATGAATACTAGAGTCTACTAGGAGGGCCTCACTGGCGCATATACCTGCGCCCAAATTTGATTCTTATTACAGAAAGACTAGGTAAGGTGAACAATTACATCCCACTCATGATAATTTCAATCAGTCCTCCATTGATGACGAGGCTTGCCAATGAAAGGTTGTGTGGGTCGGCATTCACCTAGTATGAAATATTACCACTGTGGTCAATAAATTCATATGCAGACAGAAAGTAATGTGACATTTCTACTTTCAATGGGTACTGACCTGTCTGACTCCCCGCGAAAACGACACTCAGACTCACAATCCCTCCATTACCACCCCTGACACACAAAATTGGGATATCAGATATCCATGCACGGTTGTCATGGATTCATGGTCGAAGGCTCCTGTATGTTCCTCAGAAGACTCGACCGCCTCTTAAACCGCTTTGACGACCGGGGGATCGTGAAGTTTGAACAGAAGTTTGAACAGAAGCAGAATGCTCGACAATTACTGCCCGGCGATATAACTTCCCACTTACAAGTAGCGATAGAGCACCGCGCATGTACTCCCCTGGTCTCACCGCCGAATGGTCATTAAATAAGGTTAAAAAAATGGCATCCCGTAGCCCTGTTCTCACCATCGACTTGAAAGCGTGAAACAGATAAATGCGTGCTTCGGGAGCGCCGGGCCTCATCTGCACTGTCTTCACAACTCAGAGATTCGGGTTCGCGGACAGAGAAGTGAATAGAGCACTACGTAGATTTTAGATACAATTCAGTCAGCCCGTGGACGTGGACGTCTGGACACCGAGTCGTCGATAAGTTACCGACGAATCAGTGCAAGGAACACCGTAGTGCTCACCGGCCCGATTCGGACGATTGTCTCGGAAAATTCCGTTCGAGTTTGCCACGCTCGGAACTAATCTCTGGGCAACAATTCAAGTTGTTGAAGTTGTCAGATGATGAATAGCGTCGAGCGCGCCTGAATGACGCTATATCGACGTGACAGCGCTGACTCTCGACTCTAGCAGTAGGGTCCTCAGGCAGGTCAGTGGTCATTCTGCTGCGCGAGCAATCGAGTAGTACCTTTTGAAGCTGAAGTTTAAGCAGTCGCAGTCTTTCAGGTTACGCTAATCAAAATGGCCAAAAGAATACTAGAAGGACAAGGACTACCAGGCTTCACATATCACCCGTGAGCTTAGCTCGATTGGTCAACAAGTGAATTTCTTGACCAATGCAGGTAATTTGGTTGTGTAAAGGCCCAAGGGCTTGGAATGGGTGCGTACTACCGGCCGATCCATAAATACCATATTGTCGTTCAAACTCTGTGACTGATCCAGAGCATTTGACAGGTGATGGGTTAATGAAGTTTGTGAGCCTTCCCGACGCCATTCGAGTAACCATCGGTCTGCGTTCAACCTTATTAACCGAGGTAGTCATGGCACTAACCTAACATCCCCAAACTTTCGAAGCGAGCATGACCAAATTTTCTTTTCGAAGGGTTAAAGTGCTTGGGCCGAAAGTACCTCCGACTGGAACCAGCTACCAGACAGGGCCCGGGGTAGGCCAAAATGCGCGATCAGGGCAAGGTGTGGAGAGCGAGGGCAAGCAAGTCTACGCGCGCACGTCTATGGTGGACGTGTGCCATGGACGGGAATGGGAGCGCAACGACCTGCGGCGACTGGTGTCGTACGCTCTCGGTAGATCGGGAGCGTGCGGCAGTCGCAGCACACCGTCCGTGATGCGACGAGGCGACCCCAAAGTGCGGAGGGCGATGGCAACGGAGACGGAAATAACAAGCGAAAGCGTTGGAGCAGGCGAGCACGAGCACAAGCACAAGTACGAGAGTGGGCGTGGACGTAGGAGAGGCGAAGTGCCGATGGCGATGGAGAGCGAGAACGAGGTCGTGCGTGTGGCCCGACTCGCTGACGACCGTTGCAGCGCGGGACCCGCGGGAAGGCAAAGGCCACACACTCGAACATCATGCATCATAATGTTCGAGGGAATGGTAGGGTGTTATATGATAAACACGGTATTCGCGACAGCAAGAGGGTATCGTTGGAATGTACCATACAACTATCACCGTAGATATATAACTACAACTCTAGAACTCGGCGAACCATCTATGGAGGATGATCGATGAAGCTGGATAAAAGAATGCATCGTATTGTGACGGTATCGTGTCTAGATGTATCAAAGTAGCCGCCTAGCCTGGTGTCTCTCTCCTCCTGGTAGAAAAGGTCAGAAGATGCACGTCCCAGCACGCTACAATGCACATAACCACGGCTATCCGACCTTACTAAAGGCAGTCCGCTTAGCAAAAATAGCTAGCCACTGAGTCCATATTCAGCCTCTGTCCTTTGGGAGAACTATGCGCAGAAGGGTGTATATCCGGAAGAACGCATTACATCCCCTATCAAATAGATATGATAACGATTACGCGGTAGAAACATAAAATGGGGATAAGCGCACCAAATAGTGTCCGTCTGATTCTTAACACCGTCGGTGGCAATTATGAGATCAGAGAATCTTGTTCCTTTTACGATAAAACCGGCTATCCCCTCTCTTCGTCCTAAAACACCTAAAGACACCGTGGTTGGAATGAATTTCGACGCCCATTCGTACGGCACCATCCTATAAGACCTTGGTGGATCTCCGCATGATATGCGTTGCAGCCGTAAACGCCCCACACACTACAAAAGGAGGAAAGTTAACATTTGCAAATATCTTTCCCTAGCATTTGAGTAAAATACGTGCATCGGCGTGGTGACAACTAGCCTTATTCTGGCACAATGCTTCGGACGGGCTTTTACTGGTTACATTAATGAATAGCTATCGTGACGACCGCAATTGGAGAGGCGTTAGGCACGAATTTGACAGTCAGACTCGTGAAGCAGCCTGATACACAGCATGCTCCGAGTAGGGACGTGCCGTTCTGCTTTAATTACTGTAAATGGGAAATATGTTTGGTTTTGGCCAAGTGAGATGAGTCACAGGGGCTTGGAACTTCAAAAATACTGACTCTGTGACCGTTGTGCTTATATTTGAGGCCGCCGTAACCACATTCCCCGATGATAAGGTCAATATCCGTGCCTCGAGAGTGATGAATACCCCGAGGTTTCGCGTGAGGATCTATCCAAGCGATTAGAGACTAAGAGAATGTCACGAAGATCGAGTTCGTTTATAAAACGTCTTTCAAGCCTCCCCATCACATGAGTGAAATGGTTTACTTTATGGCGGTAATGTGGCCACCTAAGTCACCAAGTAATAGCATGACCTCCTGCCCTGTGTACTCAGAATTAAATTGAGCATGAAACTCACAAAGAATCACTCGAGTCTCGACCAACGGTAAACTGTTGTGATTGTCGTGCCTTTCTACGCAGACTCGTGGCTTTGCGATTATTAAGTCGTCCTGATCGCATCAAGTACCGGGCAGGCCCTGACCGGCATGAGCGAATCAAAGGCCAGAAGCAGGTAAACATATGATTGAACTGAAGATTGTTTTGCTTTGCTTATGTAATACTAGTAGCCGGTGGGGCGCGCCAAAACACATGAATAATCCATAGCCGGGCGTATAAACAACCGGACTCCGGCTTGGTAAGTCGTTCGACGGACTTGCATCAATACTTCACAACCATGTCCAACGCAAAGAGCAAAATACTTTCAAAGCACGATAATGATGTCGTAATTCTCGCCGCGGTTCGAACTGCGCTAACCAAGGTGCCATTCACCCACCGGCGCCGGTCATCTGATCATGCGCTCACGTTCATTCTGTAGGGCAGAAAAGGCGGCTTCAAGGACACGCGGCCAGAGGAACTGTTGTCTGGCGTATTACGCGCAGCATACACCACAGCACGTGTAAATCCAGGCCTCATCGAGGACATTGCTGTGGGTAACGTCCTTCCGCCTGGTGGTGGCGCCAACGCCGCCCGAATGGCAGCCCTGCACGCTGGCATCCCAAACACCGCTTCAATCAACACCGTCAATCGACAATGTTCGTCTGGCCTAGCCGCTGTGAATCAAATCGCCAACGAAATATTAGCGGGCCAGATCGACATTGGGATTGGTAAGCTACTTCTCATGTTCGGTTATCGCAACGACACTGATATCCACTGGTTGACCTGAAGGGGCCGGCGTCGAGTCCATGACATTCGGATGGGGTGGTGGATCACTTCCTGACGGCTGGTCGCCTTCTGTACTCGCCAGTCAGGAAGCGGAAGATTGTCTCATTCCAATGGGAATCACCTCCGAGAATGTTTCTGTCGATTTCGGCATTTCTCGCGAGACACAGGACAAGTTCGCTGCAGAGTCATTCCAGAAGGCTGCAGCAGCTCAAAAGGCGGGCAAGTTCAAGGACGAAATCATACCGCTTAAAGTGACCTTAATCGACCCGAAGACTGAGAAAGCAGTCCAGGTAGTGGTGGACGCGGACGATGGTATACGCGACGGTGTTACCGCTGAAAGCCTTTCGAAGCTCAAACCTTCCTTCAAGAAGGACGGCTGTACCCACGCCGGTAAGCCGAAACTAAATGACTTGCTGTGGATGTGACTCGATCCACCGCCTTGCAGGGAATGCTTCACAGATCTCCGATGGCGCCGCAGCAGTCATTCTTACTCGCCGTTCGGTTGCCAAACACCTTGGCCTTCCGATCCTCGGCAAGTATGTTGCAGCAGCGGTGGTTGGCGTCCCACCTCGGATCATGGGTGTGGGGCCTGCTTATGCCATTCCCAACGTTTTGAAGAAGATTGGCCTGTCCAAGGACGACGTCGATTTTTATGAGATCAACGAGGCATTTGCATCCCAGGCCATTTACTCTATCGACAAAGTTAAAATCCCCTACAACAAAGTGAACGTGAATGGTGGCGCCATTGCCATCGGTCATCCTCTTGGTTGTAGTATGTCGTTTTAGCCGTCCGTGTCTACGCTGCCTCACTCATTTTGCCGTGATCTTAGCTGGAGCTCGGCAAATTGCCACTGGCTTGAACATCGCCAAGCAGAGGAATGAGAGGATATTTGTGACGAGTATGTGCATAGGTTCAGGGATGGGAATGGCTGCTGTCTTTGTCAGTGAGCATTGACTATTTATGTGTGTGGACTCATAACTCGGCAACGAGTCAGCCGTTCCATCCCCTTGTATAATAATTGTGTGCTCAGCCTACGATTAATGCAATGGAACCAGTACATGAATGATGAACCCAAAGTATTAGAATAACATGCAGCATTGACAATCGCACATACATGTACTGAACTAAACTTTCAAACTATTTACCAACATCAATATTGTAGTGAAATGAATATCTCTTTCAAACGGGCCGCCACGATCTCTGCAGACATCAGGGCGATCTTGGGTGAAAGATGTCCTTCTCCCTGGATGTGTAAGATTCAAGAATCTCCGGTAGGACTAGCAGTAAGCAGTGAAGGAGAACCCCAAATATCAATCTTCCAGGTGTAACTTTCGACGAAGAAAAAGAAAAGCCACACTACGCATTTTCCACCCTATATATTGGAAATATATTCACACGCACAGACCAGACAAAAAAAGAGCATAAATTTGCGCGCGGATGCCAACTTGAAGTTCCTCACAGTCACCTCGATTTGAACCCGACGATGGCAGACGTTTAATGGCCTCGACGGCAATTCAGTCCGTGTCTTTGGGCTAAAGATCGAGAAGAGAGACTTGCAGGAACTGGGCATGCCGTTTATCTTTATGCTTCCACAGGTTGGACGGCTAATCAGCTCTTGATACAAAATATACATCTACTTTGTAGTGTTTTCCGTCCTCTTTGAAGACATGGTGGTGTTGAAAGTGGTGCGAGCGAATTGGTAACTAAATACATAGATCAAGGTGGTTCGTCATGTTGAATTGATCGACTTGATCTCGCAACGGAACGTTGCATGCAACGTCGGACGACCGCAGACGCAATTTGATTCCAGTCACATCAATGTTAATAAATATTCTGACGTGAGACTCGGGGATCCCTGCGTTTTGTTCCGGTGGCAGGGTGCTCGCCTAACCACCAGCCCAACGGTGCGCTCCCGGTCCCGAGTCCCGGTGGAATAGTCAATACATAGTTAGTTCCTCGTAGCACATATATGCCTGGCAGGGACATGACGCCACTGCGTGTTCTGCTAGTGGTGTTGCTATGACCATTGTCCGTGTCCCTTGAGCCTTGTGCTCAGGGTGATGTATCCGTGCGTAGCTCCGCGCGGCACCATGAGAAATGGGTCTTAGCGGTGGATTTATCGATGTTGTTGAATTCTCCGGTCGAAGCCCTTCTGCTCCGAACTGGTGGTCGACGGGCTTCATTGCCGTTCGTACTCATTGAATTCCAGGACCTAAGTGCGTTTCCCAGCGTCCTGGCGCGGAACAACATTCCGTTCAATTACTTCATACTGCAAGTGATGACGGCATTTACATAACATGAAGTTTTTGAACGACTCCGAGTCCACACACGTCACTGTCTGCAGGCATGCTTCCCAAAAAAAAAGGACGTCCATCATCGCAAGTTCGCAGCCGCGTTGGCACACTTGAACCCGATAGATTTCATAATTTCACATATGCTCATAGAAGTTTGGAAAAACGCCCACTGCAAGTCAACGAAGCCAATTTTCCCCTTTGCAAGTCATTCGGATCTTTCCACTTCCCAAAAGGATCCGCATTCTTCGTGAATCTATGCTTCTTCGAACCCAAGGTGCCATTCTGCATACTAGGGAATCGCATCAATCAATTTGCTTCCAGCGCGCGTTCTGGTGGTTTCGTACATGTAATTCACTCCTTAGTACTGGCTGCTCTGTTATCAAAAACGTCACACATTCCATTCGAAAAAAACAAATCCAAGTCGGTCCAGGTCTGACATGGACAGGTCTGTATCTGATTTTATATTTTCTTTGGAGGTTCAAACGTTCACCGTTCACCGTTCAACATTCAGTGGCCTTGTAATTATTGGGCTAGTCTTTGATCCTTTACCATGAATCCCACATATGTAAGCCAAGGGTGTTTGGAAGGGTTGTTGTCCTGCAGGAACAAGACATCGTCCTGTGACTCTAGTGCGTGTCTACGCTACTTCTAATTCTCTCTATCAATCATGCTAATAGGCTTATGGCATTTCTTGTCCTGTGTTTAGAAACTTTAGAACAGGTACAAAATACGAACACGACAACCCTCATCCTAGCTACGTAGCCCGTAGGTTTTGCCACCACGGGTCGGGGATTTCCTGTCTCGTTTGGGGCAACTTAACCAGGGCAATCTAGCAGGCACAATCTGAGGGATATCAGTAGAGTTCCTCATCTAACCCAGGTACGGTGCAGCCCATGTGTCGGACCATTGTTTGTATTGACTGCCAGTGCATGACATGAGTAATCCTCTTCGGATATGTGGGCGTTGGTGGAGCTGCAGGTACACACGAGGGGCCCCTCCACGACTTCCGAACCCGTGCCGTGTCAGATTGTTGATACGTCAACGGACGAAGGCTCGTCCGTGGTCCAATCGTCACATTTCACCCCTTGGCATACAGTGGCGCCAGCCTTTAATACAGAGTGAAGAGCGAACATACCCGAAGAACTACGCAATCAACCCTTTCGCGCAATCCATCTAACCAAACATACGTCTGTGGCGACCCTGATCAAGTTCCTTCTTTGGTACTTGCTTTGCCTTCTCGGGTTGTGGCGTCCAAGACCGCCGTTGGTTGCTGAGATGCTGTTTACAAGTTCGACTTCTGCCAGCGACGCACGTATCAATGACAGGTGAGCCGCAAAGCGGATATTGAATATTGAACATTCAATCCGAAGAACAAATATTCCCCCCCGGAGTCACTGATATGACTCGATCCTGGATCAATTTAGGACGAGATTCTGGGATAGGCGACCAGTGAGAACATGTTCTCCTTTCATATTCAACCTGACCATTGTAGCAAAGTGGCGGAAAAAAGTCTGTCACCTGCACAGCAGGGACTACATATTCGTTTTCTCTGCTCATCTGGAAGACTCTTCCGCGATGATACCCAACACCTCGGCTAGATTCGCCTGCGGGTCAGGTAGATGTTTCAGATCGAACATCAACTCTCGACTGCGGTGTCCTACCCCGCCACCCTCTTTTCCCCTCCACCTCTGCTGATACATCGGCACGATACAAGGATCACATGAACGGCCTTGGAATCAGCCACTGGAATGACACATCGGCACTCATCCGTAATGGAATGAACCTCGCTCTGGCACCGGTCCGTCATACTGTATCATCAAATACCGGAGCGGAAGGGTCTATCCGCCTCCTCAGCTCCGCCGGGGGGTGGCTTCATTTTGTTGCCATCGGCCGCAGACATGATATGGACGCCACACAGTCACGGAAGACCTGGAATCGGCAGTTTTCTCGTTCGCATCGCCGTATTCCGCATCAGATGGGGTCTATACGGCTTTGAACGGCATACAAAGAACTAGCCTTCCTGGGTAAAACGGGTAAAAATCGCTGTATCTCCCTTGGCTTAACTCCTTTTTTTACTTTGCGGCTGCAAGGCTGGATTGGAAAAATTCCCGGACATAATCGTTAATGGTGGGACAAACACTGATATAATATCTCGTGGATCAGATAATTCGGGGAAGTGGATGGCCGCGGATATGCGCAAAATGCGTATGAAATAAGTGGGCCCAGTGGACTTCTTACGAAACACCGGATGGGCCGGTGTCCCCGTCTACCCTGGGTTCGAGTTTCATGCCTCGGAACGCAGTAGTGTGTTTGTACCGAAGATTGGGAATACATGATGGGTTGCCTCGGGCTGGTGTGGCTCGTTGAACCCACTTGTTCGGCATCATTGTTTTACATAATTGTTTTGATGGAGGTGAGCTCTAACTTGTATGAGACAATCCCGAGAAAGGATATCCGGCATTGCTACGATAGCTACACCCGGAGCAAAAGATGTTATAATAATTTGGCTGTTTAAATCCTTTTTACTTCGACGAAGTTCCGAACGATAGTACGTCTGAGTGAAATGACGAGCGTGGATTGAATTACTCCATGACTCGGATATGAGTTAACGATGAATTATAACCGCCCACCTGCGCGCAAATCCCGGAGGAATTTTTTATACAACGAGGTGTTCCCCCAGTCAAAAAGAACTCGTCTGCGCGAAACGAAACTTGAATGAACTTGTAATACTTGGGGCCACCTTCGTTTGAGTCCGTGCGCTTAAGCTACGCATAGGCTGTATATATCTGAACGATGACGCCGTCCTTAATTATGCGATACGTCTAGATCAGTGCACCTTGAGTTAATATAATTCGAGTTGCTGTGCGTTTCACTCGGTGGCTATATGAAATGACGTGATACCAACGGACGGACTTGAACTTTGCTCGTGTAAACTCAAACGGTCCGAACCAGGTTAGTGAGCTCATAATGTCAAACAAAAATAGGAAAAGGAAAGAACTGCCGAGCTGGCAAAACACAACTCGCTTGGAGCTCCATCTTGGCATTCCGTGACAAGAGGAGACACGTTGAATGTTGAAGCTTGAAGCCCGATTTCAGTTTTTCTTGCTCTGTGCGATTTGACTGCATGCATGGCATGCAATGATTAGGGTTTCAAATCGCGGCGCTCGCCCCGCGCCGTTTGAATGAGTCGCAGAACTTCAACTTCTTGGAACTCTCGAATATAGGAAATTGAGAATTCGGGCTTCGGGCTGCGATCGGAAGGTACGATTTGTGCGGAAAGGAGATAAGCAGAAACAATTAGCAATTAGCAGCCGTACAACATGAAACTGGTTGAGTTGATGCACGCCGAGAATGCGTGGCTGCCTTTCAGTAGGCACAGCTTGTCGTGTGTCTGCCGAACACAAATAAAGTTTTCATGCTTATATAAAACAGCACACCCGGCGGGCAAGGGCAAGTTGTTTCTGATAACCGCGCGGGGGCAGTGATTTGAATGGCGATTATTTTAATACGATGAAAGAGCGTTGTTTGAACTGGCTGCCTGCCAGCGTTCAGTTCAATCATGGATGGTGATCGTGCGCTACTTACATAATAGATCTAGACAAACATTCAAATCCCCATGGCGGCGATAGTGGGGTTTCGAAACTTTCACGTCAATGGTGCTTATATACAGGGTCGTCAATGAATTTGGAGCAGCAACCAAGGAAGGTCTGAATGAACAGATGAAGTTCAATGAACCTTATTGTCGGAACTTGGAGTATTCTATGGATGGAAAGGCCTGTGGTCGAAAAAGAAGCGAGGAGTCGTGTCTGAAAAAAAAGCTTACGCGAGACTTGGGAACATGATGCTGTGGAACGTTCCAAAAGGGCGTAAGGGAATCAGGAGATAAATCCGTTCCTCACCCGTTGACAGGCAAACCTAATCGATGTGTGGGGAACCATCTCGACACGACGCAATCGTGATCTGAGTCGGTGACTGGTGACATCTTCCCGTGCTTAAATTTTTTCCCCTTTGCCTGCCAGGGGATCTTTTTAGAATCTTGCTCCGTTTTAAAACGGAGATTACGGAATCAAAAATATCAGGCAGCGGTTACAAACGTCTTCGTCAAGCCCTGATAGGCTTTTGCGGAGGAAAAAACGGCTAGCAAGAGAGGATAATTAAGTATAAATGTTGCGTGGTGTTTCGTCGGCACGACGCTGAGCGGCTCAAGGTTGTCAAAGTGATTGATACAATTTCTACTTGGAGCCAAGCGGAGATTTACGAGAAAACGAGCACGTAACTTATCTGGATAACTTTGCCAGAGGCTAGGCAAGGTTTGGGATATGGGTTGCATACTCAGGCGGTCTCTAACCCCAGGAAGCCACATACTATTGCGGACTAAAAGTAGCGGTATCGATGAGCTTGAACGAGGCAAGTGAACGCGTGGACAAAAGTGGATCGGACATTATCGCAGCAGCGCCTTTGGGACGTGCCTGTTGGTTGCCATAGGTGCTACGGCGCAAAGTCAGATTTGGAAACGATGTTCCGTGGAGGAAGGTATGATCAAAGATCTTTCCACCTCGTGTCGAGTACACCTGCTAGAAAATGGCTGATTTGGATGCAGGCGACGTGTCATGTGCTCAAAGGGTAGGCCAAATGGACGAAGTGGGCGGAAGTGGGCGGCAGGGCAAGTGGAGTCATGGAAGCGAAGTTGAAGATGTGGCAGTGGGCAAAAATTCATTATATTACATGCACTAGTCAGTAAGTTTTGGTAGCGAGTTTGGATGAAGTAAGTATGTTCGTTGGAAGCGGCCGGGAAGTAACGGTGCACAGCACGGTACATCCGGCCAAGGCGGCTGTACGGATATGAACAGATCGATCATCGTGAGGTGGGGCGGTGAGTGGCAAAAATTTGTTCAAGGATGCGAGGAGAGAGAAAAAAATGTTGGTCGTCGCCCACTTGTGGTCAGTAGCCACCGCACGACCGCACAAGACGGCGTAAAGGAACGAAGGGATCCGAAAGAGGCAGGTTGGGTAAAATGGATTTTAAAATTACCACATGCAAGAGCCGTACAATATCAACCTGACGCTTGCGCAACTTGGTCAAGTGTTGGTCAACACGTTGGGAGGAAAAATAAAAAGATGTCAGTGTTCTTTCCGGAGTTAGACGGACTCATCTTACCGAAGATCAATCGATGCAAAAGCCAAATCCATACCTCTTTACGGAACTGAAATTCCTGGTACCTTTGCTGTTTGCACATCCAGTGCGTATTTGACCACCTCCGTTTCATATTTAGGCACCAGCTGCAGAAAAAATAATATACATATATATAAGTCCCGAAGAACTCACTCCGCAGGCCCCCATCTACTGGAACTTGCCGTTGACCGGACACTGCCAAGGTAAAGTTTATTATACGAACCTGAACGATCAAAAGTGTCATTACACTAGAAGTCCGGCTGTTCATCAGGCTGCAAGTCCCGGCGGGTCTTCTTGTCACCCGGAATTTTATTAACATTGCAACAGACCCACTTCGGCTTGCTTACATATCCGGGAACTGGAGAGTCACGTCAATCTCTCGGAATCCTTTTAAACCGCTCACTGCTTTCCGGGTTCGTAAGCTTCACTCTGCCGCTTTTATCTGTACACCTCTCCTCCCGCCTTGCTGATTCGTACACCTTTCGGTCTTCATGGACCCTGATAGGCATCTGCCCATTCCTGGGCGCAAGCATCCTCGGAACCCACCTCCCATGCTGTCTTCTTCTACACCAGACACCCAGGGCCGCCCTATCGTGCCCTCTGCAACCACGTATCAGCACTCTCTTCCTTCCATCCGGCAACTTCACCCCTATCTACCACCTTCCGGGGTCACACAACCCCATCTTCCCCTTCAGGAATCGCATTCGTATGCTTACGCACCATCTGGAGCTTATGCTAGTCCTTCAGGATCGACAGATCCACATCCCAGTCAACCAATGCCCCCTCCGAGCGGCATGTATTCACGAAGTGAAGGGCTTGACTCAGAACCCGAGGGTGAGGCCGAACAGCCTGGACCCGCCAAGAAGAAACGGCGGAGGCAAGCCCTGAGTTGTAATGGTACGTGTTTTGGATGTCATAACTTTACGCGCTGATCTCGTTGACGCGGATCGCTTATTGGTACACGCGGACTTCACTTGACGCCTCTCACGATGTGGATGTACGCACTCGAACTTGACTACGCGACCCACACAGAGTGCAAAAGGCGAAAAATAAAATGCGATAGGTTCGGCATTTGTTACAAGCCCGCGTCAGCTCTCGAGTCTGAGGTTGTTTTGCTTGTTTTTCCAGGGCGCAGCCTTGTGGTCCCTGCACGCGACGTGGTGAACAGTCAAAATGCCAGTGGCGCACTTTGGAGCCTGTGTATGTCAATGTCTGGTATCCTAGTTTCACCGGAGGCATTGATAAGCCAGGTCCCAGGGACAAATACGTCACACGCGCAGAGTATGATGAACTGAAAGCTCGTACCAGGGCTGAATGTGACGAACTCAAAGCTAGGTTGGATCACCTGGAAACCATGGTCTCGCGCATTTTCTCCGCCCCGCCTAGCGCCGTCAATGTACCGGTATACCCTATGTCAACCGATATGACAGGTACCTCATCATCCGAAAGCATCCCATTCCACGCTGGTCACACATCGACGGGGACAATGCTCTATTCGCCTGCTATGCCTCCGTCGTCTTCGTACCAAGCTGAGCATGTGCCTAAACCTCCGCAATACCCATCAAACTCTCCTCACTTAGTTACCCCCGGCGCACTCACGGTTACCAGTCATGCTCCGCCTGCTATCCCAGGAGGAGGCGGTGGCGGTCCGAGTCACATCCGACGCCCCTCCACGTCAGCCGAAACTTTGTCCCCGACCGCAGTGAGACAATCGCCTCTTTCCCTTGCCTCCATCACATCTCCGTACAACACGGACACGCAGTCAAAAAACTACCACGCGCAGACGCTCAACTTGCCGGGCGTGCGTCTGCGCCCAGCACTTCTGCTTCTTCGAGACGGATGGACCGGCCTGGCAACAACAATCACAGCAACAACGGCGCTACGTCACGACACTTGGGCGCGACGATGGGAGAATACCCACTACACCCACACACGGCACACACGGCAACGGCGGGTGGCCCGGATGTTGCCATCGAAGGCCCGTCGTCATCTTCCGGCGGCCCTCCCATGGGTCTCCACTTACCCGGCCCTTCGCCTCGTGCGCGATATGGAGAATCGGGCGGCGTAGGAGGTGCAGGGACGGGAGGAGCACCAAGTGGACTCCCCAGGCTCGGTTCAGGCCCAGAGTCGAGAGACGGCAGGGACGGGAGGCATGGTCCTTCCACGGAGCGATAACGGCCCAACCGAAAGTCTTAATCCCGTCCGATCGGGAATGACGCGCGTGCTTGCTTATACATTCATTTTGCGTGTCAGTTACCCGAGCAGTCCGTGTTCCACACTCCACAACTCCACAACACGCGGTAAGGATGTTTTGCGACGAAATATTCCCGTCGCCGATTCACTTGCACGGACATTAATTCTTTCCTTTTTCCTTTCTTTCCTTTTTCCACTTGTTGCTTCGTAGCCCAGCTCATTACCTACTCAAACGTGCTTCTCGCTCCATGTTAATGAATATTGCTCATCGCTCATGACTTTCTTTTTTTTTTGTGACGCATTTCACGACTCATCTAGCATGTGCCGATTACACAGATCATCATGTCGTAGCTAGTACGATATCCACCACCTGTAGCCTCTCTTCCACTTTAATTTCTCATATCGAGCCGTAAATAATTTACGAGCGTCCTCGACAGTCCGTCTGTTTCTGATTCCCTAGAAAACAAGAAGGATTATTGAAAATCACTCCCAAACCAACTTGCCCCGCTCGTCCACCGTAGCATGCATGCCACCACTCGATTGTTTTCCACCTCGCTGAGACTGCTCGATGATCCGAAGCCGCTCCAGCTCGCGCTTGTGCCTCGCAAGGCCATCCAGCCGCGCCACCTCTGCCTCATCCTTGACAGACTTGGCGAGCTCCCGCTTGCGTGCGTTCTGTCGTTGCTTCTTAGTCATTGTACTACTTGACCCAGCTGTTGTTGCTGCTGTCGAAGCAGCAGCCGACGTCGGCAACGCGGGTCCTAAATATAATTTACATAATTTGGTCAGTCCTGGACCCATGACGAAAAAGAGAGAAAAGAAGACGGAATTACCGGATCTGTTGCTTCGGCTTTTGACAATGCCCCACTCTCCTTCGTCTTCTTGATCGGCGTCGGTGTCGTGGACGACGAGCGAGCCCTCGTCTTCGATGACGTCTCCATAGTCGTCCCATGAAAAGCCAGGGACGGGAGCGTCGTCCGACCGAGGGCGGACACGCACGACGCGTGCTGGGGTAGGGAAATCAGGCTCTTCTAGCTTGCTGAAAAAAGATAGAATATGCGGGAATCAAGATCAGCGCCCATACCTGGAAGTCATGGACAGAATGGCCAAGCAAGGAACAATGCAAGGGATAGCAATAAATCGGAGTACACCGAAGAAATGAAATAAACGGTAAAGCGACCGGGCAAAAATTAAAAATGAAACCGGAGAATGGAACATACCTGTCGACACCCGTCTTCCTTGGTTTAGCAGCGAGCGTTTCCGCAAGGGTTTGCTGCTCAACGTCTGCGCGCATTCCACGCACGTCCTCTACAGCGCTTCCGCTCATACGCTCCACCACGGGCGAATCGCTGGCCGTCGAAGCTAGATCGCTGCTCGTCACGTCCGCCACGGCCGTGGGTTCGGACAGCCTCGCCTTGACATGGCGATGGTCGTCGACATGTGTCCACGAACCGTCGGTGTCCAACGACAACGACAAGGAGGAGGAACGGATTTCACGAGGCTGCACTGTCGGAAGCGCCTGCGCGCCAGCCTGAGCGTGAGGCTGAACCGACTGAGCGGCGACCCTCGCAGTATTCGCACGACGACCATCACCGTTTCCCAGTGTAGGGGACGAACTTGCCAGTGCGAAATTGGAAGTGGATACGGAGCGAGAGGGAAAGAGGGACGCCGACGCATCGGTACTGTCGCCAGAGCGCGGTCCGTACGCCGCCTTGCCCTCCTCGTCCTCATCTTCAATGTTGCCTTGCTCCTTCTTGGCCTTGGCCTTGCCAACCCTTTTCTTCTTCTTGGTCTTCCCGCCGTTTCCTGGGTTGGGCGCTATCTCGTCCACGTGTGTGCTATTGAGCACAGCGCTTGCGCCTTCGAAATCGCCTGGGACAGATGGCACAGCAATAGCGTTGGGCATTTCGCCGTTCCCTCTACCCTCGTGCTCGCTGTCATCCGCGTCCACCTCAACGTCCTTGCCCTTGCCCTTGCCCTTACCCCTCCTCCTCCTGACCTTCCGACTCGTCCTCCCTGCCTCTGACACGCTCGCACCACCACTCTCCCCCTCGCCTTTCGCTTTCAATTTCGTACGCACCGTATCCCCACCCCCACCCCCGCCCTTTTCCTTGCCATCGTCCTTGCCACGACCGCCATCGCCACCCAGCTGGGTATAAGCATTCGCATAATACGCATAGACGGCGCCAAGACCAGCCGCGACGAACAAGCCCAAGCCTGTAGCGACCGTCGCCGTTGAGAACACGTCCGTGGGGTCTGTCGCCATGAGTACGTTGCGTACGTGCGCGCCGTGTAAGTTGGAGTAGTGCGCGTGTGTGTCACTGCGATCGTTGTGTAACTAGGGTATATTGTGCGTGTGTCGTGTAAAGGAACGGATGCTTGGATCGCTAGTAGTTAGAGAAAAGTGCCAAGTAGGATTTTCGCGTAACGCACCCTTCAAGGAAGTTGTTCTTGCTGTTGTTCTTGTAGTCGCAAGTTGCCGGGCCGAGGGCATGACCTGATTACGTAAACAGGTTCCTTCCGACTCCTGCTCTCACGGGTCAGTAAATGTTTTCTAGCTATGATCCTCGGTACGCTGCTACAGATTAAAAACAAGTTAACGCATCAAATTATGATTCTGGGTGATTCTATCCACTCATGTTGAGTACGGAAGTCTTCCGGTTTCTAATTTGTGCCGCGCAAAATCCGGTCACGTCGGGTCACACCACGGCATATTTCTTCGGAAGCTCAAATATCAACCACAGAACATCAACCCCACACAAGATGCCGAGAAGGAGATTGAATATTTGTCACGGGCTGGATGAGCGTGACAATCCGATTGCCATCATCGCGCCAAACGAGATTCCAGCCAAAACCATGTATCTCACATATGCACCAGCACACACACAACATACCCTGACTACGACTAACCCAAAGAAAAAGAAATGAAAGAGAAATAAAGAATACAAACAGAAAGAAACGAGTGATTACTAAATACCGCAACCTCGATCAAGAGGCCTACCTTTTGTCTGCGAAATAATAAGCATACAATATGTGTATAATGTTAGAAGGAAAGACGATCAAGGGAGAAAAGAACGTTACTTGAGCGGGAAAACAGATACGTCAGATGTGGTGGTGTATGAGTACAAAGGGTAAAGAAGAAAGGATCGTTGTCGACATGGCTCAAATGCGATAAATGAATGACAATGGTCGATGGGGGGACGGATATGATGTGTGTGGATAAGGATGCCCAGAGGGGAGCAGACTAGACGCAAAGAAAGAGGGGGGTATATGTCAAGCAAGAGAGATAAAAAAAGAGAGGCATGTCATCAGTTCGAACAAACAACATAAACGAGCAAATCAAAACACCATCAGCCAATATTCAGGCCTCCGAACACGTCGAAAATCTCAGACTATCCGACATCAACTCGGGCGCGCCACCATAAATGTGTAAGGTCCCGCCCGCCTGATCGCTCCGTGCCAACAAGTCGTCCCAGATGTCAACCTTTTCCTGCTCGCTTAGTTGAGGTCGACGTACTGGGCCGTCTGGCGGAAGCTCTCGGAACGTAAACTGCGTACCCGTCGTCGTGGATGGCGACGAGCGGGCTTCGTCTTGCTCTCTGCCTCGCTCCGACACGCGCAATCGCAATCGTCCACGCGTGGAATCTTCACCTCGCGCAGTCATATTGCTCTGCGCGCTCGGCATCCGCTCCATCTGCCGCACACCTCCATCCAGTTTACCCACCACCACCGAACGTGAATGTAAATGCGAATGGGACGGACAGGCCGATGGCGAGGATGATGATGGCAAACTTGTTACGCTCCCACCCGCTCCACGTACCGAGCTCCTCGACGATCTTCGTGGTGGGGGCGGCGACAAGGACGATAGTCCGTGCGTTTGGTGATGATAAGACGTATGATTTGGGCTTCCAGATGCAGACGGCGAAGAGGCTCTCCACGACCCACGCGAGGACGAAGGCAATTCCCCAGAACACGTCTGTCGATGGGCAGAAGGTGACGGTAAAGGAAATGGCTCACGATCGTCACCATCCTCCTCCACCCTTCCCAGACAGGCAGGTACAGAAGATCGTGGCACCGCCACTGCTGACGACGGTGACGTTGACGTGCTCGGCTCGCCGCACTGCCCGTGGCCGTCACCTAACCGCAACTGTTCGAGCGGCGTAATGATATGACGATCGAGCACCGAAGACCCTGCCAAAGCTTCACCATAAGACGACACTGAAGACCGCGCTGAATGTGTCTTGGAAAAGAACGGCGAAGACGAGACGTCGGACGAGCGAACTGAGGACGAGGTCGCCACGCTCGGTCGAGTGGGAGTAATGGCGACGTTGCTGTTGTTAACATTGTTCCTCGACATTGGCGGATGGCGGAGCGTCGTCAACAGAGGTTGCTCGATACCGCCGCGTTCGCCTTGGCCTTGGTTTACCTTCTCCAACAGCTCCTTCGGGATTGCAGGCACGGGCGGAACAACGGCTTTCTCCTTTTGGACCTGGAACCGGTCCCGCAAACCGCCCGTACTGATCTGTCTCATCAACCGCCAAAGCTTGCTCCCCTCGCCACCCCCGCCCACAATTTCTTCACATCCTGACCCTGAACGCTGACGCCCCGAAAGCGGACTCGCGCATGCGCCGTCCGCCGCGTTCGCGTTCGGTTCGCCGTCCATCGATTGTCTGGCTGAGCGCGCCCTGCCTCCTTTCCACATCTCCTGAAGGCTTGGACGCCCTTTTGAATGCCCCCTGGCCCTATCGCGCGACGGCGAGTCGTCAGACGTCCTCGCCATGACAACAGCCTCTCCTCCCTTGAGCTTTCGCCACCGCGCCGAGACCTTGCGCGTGAGACTCCGGCCGACCGAGTCGGATACCGAGGGCGCGGGTTGAGGCGTACCAGTACCAGTACCAGTAGTCCGGACGCGTCCGCGTTCAACCACTTCGAATCTACTTTTCCGATCGTGCGCACCACCACCGTGGGACGCGGTCGAGCTCCCCTGATTGTCCATTGACAGTTTAGTGGGGGAGGCTGGATCGTCTCGACGAAGTTCCTGTTGCTGCTTGTACGCCTCGGCGACTGCGCTGGCCGGAGTGAGCGGCGAAGAGGGCTTGCCTTGATGATGCAAAATACTGCCTTTAGGCGACGGACGGGCGCGGGTGAGATCGAGGTCAAGGGGTCGGCAGGGGGTGCTCATGCCCCGTTCGCGCTGTTTGACGAGCTTGGCAGCGCCACTTGGACGGCGTCGTAGCACGTTGCGCTGTCTCGGTTCCTTTCCACAAGCAGCAGCGGGGGAGGGTGTGTGGGCATTTGGGGTGTTTGAACCGGCGACGCTCTCTGGGCTCGTTGACGACCCACAACGAGTACGGGCCTGATATAGTTTGGAACCTGCTTGGTTCGTACATCGACGGTGTAGATCTATCATATCATCGCGCGTCAGAGATGCTACTCGATAGGGCAAGGGAAGATACGATACCTGTGATCTCGAGGTCGGGAGGCGACGTTGTGGGCCATTTGCTAGACGCGCCAGGGCCAGCGGACGGGCTGAACAACGTATCACTCTCGGAGCGCATGGTCGTCGATGTGGTTGATTTGAAAGAAAACCGGGAAGGGGATGGTACGGCAGGTTTGGAGAGTAGGCTCTTGATGGTCACCGTGAGCCGCGAGTGGGACCGCGAGTGGCGGTCGGCTTGAGGTTGGGGTTGGCCGATATTGACTGTGCTGCTGCCGGCAGCTGCTGCAGGGGGGACGGACGAAGGAAAAAGATGAGGTGTGGTCGAGGGCCGTTGGGATAAGCGGCTAGCGGGGTATTCGCGTGGTGCCGACGGGTGGGTATCTGGTTCGTTGGGAGACTGAAACCAGGGGGGATTAGAGTGAGACGATATGGGAGAATGTGATCCGGGGGTCAAGACGCCGAGTTCGGATCGATAGTGTGGGTCAGCGGATGGTATTGACTCGGAGGTCGCAGAGGAGAGGGATCCGGGAAAGAGGCTGCTGTACGCGGTGGAGGGGGAGGTTGTCGGCGTGGAAGGGGAGCTTGCTGGATGGTGAGAATGTATGGCAAGCGTGGGGGCTGATGGGATGTGTAGATCGTCGAGTGTTGTCACCAGAGACTGCGAGGACATGCTGAGATCGTGGTGGAACGGTTCTCGATGGATAGAGTGGTCATCGGTGGAGCTATGGGAAGCGATCTGTGGTATGGCGAACATGGTAACTAGCAAAAGAGCGTTGTGAAGAGACCCTAGAAACGCACAGCGAAATGATTGAGAATGGAACGAACACGCAGCTGTGCGATGGTGACATACCGGTAACGATGGAGAAAAAAAAAAAGAAAGAGACTCGCTCTTGACCGGAACCAAAATAGAGTTGATGACTTGTTCCCGTCTAAATTCAGTGAGTTGATTAGTGTGCAGTGGGAAATAAACTAAAACTCACAGCCAGCGGGATTTTTTGTGGTTGAAGTTGAAGGAGGGGTTCGCACAAAACCCGCCGTCTCTCCTTCTCTACTAGCCATGTCAATCCCGGTCGACGTAAGCCCAGATCACCCCGTACAACAGCAGCCAACGATCGGTCTGATCGGTATGGGTGCCATGGGCGCCATGTACGCCAAGATTCTCTCCGCGGCTGGTTGGAAAAAGTACACAGTACACCCCTCGTTTCCCATCCTTGCCCCAATCTTACCCTTATCAAAGAATCAGTATATGTGATCTTCCCGAGAAATATGAGTCACTCAAGCATGTGTACAATGGTTCTCCCTCCCAGTTCCTAAATTCTCCCATTCTCACGTCATATTCTCGTCCCAGGCGTCCCCGGAATCACCGTCCACACAGACGGTCATGCCGTCTCTCGGATCTCGGACTTCATTATGTACGCGGTCGAAGCCGAGTATATTGACCGCGTCGTGCAACAATATGGCCCCTGTACGTTCCTCGCTTCCATTCAGACCTGACACTCATTCACATGGGGACCTTCATCCCATTCAGCCACCAAAGTAGGTGCCATCGTCTCTGGACAAACATCCGTCAAGGCCCCCGAAAAGGCAGCCTTCGAGGCACACCTCCCAGATGATGTTCACATCGTCTCGATACACTCCTTGCACGGTCCTTCCGTTTCTCCGGTGGGCCAGCCCTTCGTACGTCCTTGGATGCCACGCACTCCGCGCCCTTTCCACTGACCTCCCCGTTTCACATGTCCCTCCAACCCAGGTCATCATGAAACACCGTGCCCCTGATGACTGCGTCCGCATCGTCGAGAGCATATTCAAGTGCTTCAAGTCACGTTATGTCTATCTCTCTTACGAGGATCACGACCTCGTCACCGCCAACGTCCAGGCGGTCACACACGCTGCTTTCCTCAGGCACGTCTCACATTCGTTCCCTTGGCAGTTCAACCACATGTTCATCCCTTTCTCACACGCTAGCATGGGCACAGCATGGGCTGCGCAACGCTCATATCCATGGGAACAGGGCCAGTATGTCGGTGGCATTGAGACCGTCAAAGTCAATATCATGCTTCGGATATACTCCAACAAGTGGCACGTCTACGCTGGCCTCGCTATCCTCAATCCCTCCGCCAAGATCCAGCTCGACACCTTCGCCTCCAGCACGACCGACATCTTCAAGCTCATGCTCGCTGGCGACCACAAGACCCTCCGAAAGCGTATTTACGCCGCCCGCCAAAAAGTGTTTGGCGTCAAGGAGACAGAAGAAGGCGGTTCGAACGTAGTCTTCCTCACCGAGGACGTCCTCGACCAATTCACGATCGGCGGAGATCCCAACCTCGGCCATACCTCCCCCACGGGTACCTCCGCCCCGCGGACCAACTCCCACCTGGCACTCCTTGCCATGGTCGACTGCTGGGCTCGCCTCTCCATCCAGCCGTTCGACCATCTCGCGCTCGCAGCGACGCCTGTGTTCCGGATGTGGATCGGCGTCGCCGAGTACCTCTTCCGCTCAGCCTCACGCCTGGACACTGCGATCCACGCGGCCGTGTACGACGTCCGGCACCGCTCAGATGACCTCGAGTTCGTCGTCGCTGCGCGCGGGTGGAACCAGTGCGTCGCGTTTGGGAATTTCGAGCTCTACAAGGACCGGTTCACGCGCACGGCTGACTTCTTCGAATCGCGGTTCGAGGAAGCGAACAGGATCGGAGGGGCCATGATCAAGGCGATCGAGGATAGCAACGGCAACGCCACGGCAAAGTAGAATCATTTTGTATCCCTTCGGTGTACGATAACCCCGACTTCTTGTAGAATATTGTAATCTTGATCTTGCTGACTGCGGAGTTCGATCCGAAAGCCTCGGGCACAGTGCCGAAGTTCGGCATCTGTCAGCAATACGCGATCGGAGTTCAATCTAATCTAGATCCCACCCCTATGTTATCTAACACCCTCAAGTGCTCACGTGATCACTGAGCACAGCCGAGGCGATATCGTCATAGCCTTTTTTGTTTTTGTTCTTGTCGGACATATGCCATGCCTCAGTCCAGGTCCTGCAGCGCACTCTACTCTCCTCCGATAACCCACCCGTTCCAGAACACGACAGACCTGTTGGTGATCATCCCAGATGATGGGATCGACATCGAACAGGAGTCACGGTTTTACGACGAACTATGCGACGTGCGTACCATCTCATCACTATACCATAAGCGCGCGCACCATGCCCTGTCCCGCTCGGCTAGTTTCTCGTAGGAGTGCAGGGCTGTGGTGGCTTGCGTTAGGCTATTGTTGACCGAGCTAAGCCCGTCCAATGCTAACGAGATACCCTCTGCACCGCCAGGAGCCAGATGCCGCATCCCGCGCCTCGATACGCTTCTCCCAAAGCGCACCCTCGGTGTTTTCGCACGACATTTGGCTCGGGGATAACTCGGGGGAGAGCCGGACGTTTGCGAGGGACGTTCAGATCAACGGGTGGACCAACGTCGGGGACAAGCCGGGTGGTGCGTACGTTGGTGCGTTCTCTCGCGTTCTTCTTCTTCCGGAATTAGATTAAACCGCGGATAGTGTACGATTGTGTGATACGGACGAAAGAAGTTGGTGGTTCTCTCTCTGCACTCTATCACCGAATACCGACACGAACTTGCAGAGCACGACGATCCACGCACATAAGCGATACAGCGCCTTTGTAGAGCTCTACCAAGCACTTCGGCGTAGTTTGGCTGTACGTGCCCCTTTCATTTTCTTATCTTCGCGATTCACATACACCTGCCTGCAGCCGCACCTGCAACACTTTATCCCCGAACTCCCTCCCAAATCACCCCTCTCGCGCTACCGGCCCGCGTTTCTGAATGACAGACGACGACGGCTGCAGTACTGGCTCTCGACTGTACTGTTGCACCCTGAGATCGGGTCGTGTCAGGCGGTCAGGTGGTGGGTCATGAATTGATTTTTTGGTTTGTATTGCCTGTAGGGAATGGACCTTTCTTTCTGTTTCCTCTTTTTTTTTTATTGGTTTTTTATGGGGTACCGAGTTTGGCCAGCTCGGTTGGTTTTCTTGTTTTCACACCGTATACTACTCGCCGCGCGGCGTATTCAGAGTAATGGATGAGTGAGGCAAAGAGTGCCTGGAGTGTTAATGTGATGGGACGGACGTTACAATCTTGAGAGGTACCCGACCTCGGCCTCGTGTTTCCCTTGCCTACTAGTCGGTGGGTATCAATCGGAGATAGACGTCCCGCGGATTAACGGGATTTGTGACTGTAAACCATGCCCTCCCCTAGGTCGTGGAATAAGTCGGCCAAGAATGCGTGTGATCGCATCACCATCGTCATATCAATCCAATATTGATGATACAATGAGTGATGTGACGGAATTGATGGACGCCGGGGGGAGATTAAGCTCCATCATCACCATCGGGGGCGGACTTTGTTGGATCAGTATGTAATGCGCGATCTGAATCCTCGTTAACGATTCCGAGGGACAGCGCAGGCCGCGACGCATGCTCTGATTGTTCGCTGACGGATGAGGATAACTTACGAAGAGTCGGGTACTAGCTTGGTCCGAATCGTCCGATGCAATTTATCGATCAATGATTGGTGTCGCGATCATTAGTTTCGCAAGATCGGCCGAACAGGTACGACGAACCCATCGGAGCGCCTGTCTTGCTACGCCTTCAATTGAGTTGTTATGTCAACGTAAGAATTGGTTATAGGGGTTCGCAACCCATCGTAAACGGGTCGTCGCCGTCGCGGAACGAGTATATACATATGTACGAGACAACGCCGTTCGACTGGGCAAGCGACGTCCCGCTCTCGGGTAGGGATTCATAATGAATTTATTCCTTCCGATGTGCCTATGTGCGGCGACTCAGACGTACTCGCGATCGCGGCGTGCACTCGTTTGTCTACTGTCAGAGACCTGAGGCTCGTGCGTCTGTGTGGTCTCGCGTCTTGTTTGGTCCCGCGTCCTTTTTCCCTGTATATATCACTCCCGCGCCCCTTTCTTGTTTTGTCCCTAGCGTCGTGCTGGTCTATACTAGTGACCAACGTGCGGTTGTCGACTTGAGCCCGTCGTCTGTGCACTGCGGTCTCCGGTGAACATGACATCTACTAAGCGCCTTTGCATCGCAGCACGCATTACTTGGCATTGCACGGATTCAACAGCCTTGCTGAGGGCTCCGAGCGGCTCGAAGCAAGGCCTTTTGATCCACCTCGGAGTAGTATGATCGCGTTCCCAGATCGATCATGGAATCATGGATGCATGATGTCGATCAATGAACCTATTCTCCGTTCAGACTAGTAACTTTACGTACTATGCGTTACTACTTACTTGAACTAGTGTAGTCACTACTTGTATTGTGTTTCCCTACAAACGAACCCTCCGATAGAATAATAGGATACTCAGCTGGCCATACTATGTACTAGCTGGTACTCATCCACTCAGTAGTATACGAACTCGCAGTCGCCAGGCAGTTAAACTGCGGTGGTCAGACTTTGGGGCCTGGGTCGTCTGACGACAGCGACACCGCTTGGCAAGGTCGGGACTCGAAGAGGTAAACGTAGTAAACGTACCAGGTCAGCCACTGGCAGGGTCGCACGGCCTCACGGCCTTTGAGTCTGAGATCGCCCTCAGGCCGTCACTGTCCTGCGCTCGCGTCTCGACTCCGGGAGGGTAGGTCCATAAGGCACGGGGAACAAGTAAGCTATTAGTAACGATTGATGATTAGATACGGCTGATGCGGGATCCGGGTGATACGGATCGATCGATCACTCTGAGCGCCGTGCTCCGCTCTGCGTTAGTACATATGCATGTGCCACACACCGCTGCCCGCTGCCCTCGCCCAGGGCCTATGGCACGCCGTCAACCAAGGTCAGGGTGAACAGCCTCGGAGCAGTATGTTTTTTGACGCTCGATCGGTATGATATGTAGTTGCCGCTCAAATTCCATTACACGGCCGGTCCTCGCTAGTGAACAAATGAGCAACTATGCGACTGAGTAGCTGAGCAACTGAACATCTCACCCCTGGGCCTTGCCATTCATGTTCACAATATTACGATGGACATGCTCGTTTTCACCCTCCGAGTTATGCAGCTATGCAACCGCACAATGGCGATGCTTCCATTTACTCGGAGGCGGCACGGACGCACGCTATACGGCGTACGGTCCATGCGTCCGATAGAACTCTCTATCGCGCTAGGTACCATACATCGTAGTTCTCCCACGGCCAATGCCACGTTGTGATTGAACCACGGGAGAGTCACCCGGAGTCACCTATGCGTGTTCCGTTGCGTGCCACGGTCGGACATTGTTGATTGCGGGCACCTATTCTGGCCGGGTGTGGAAACAGAGAGCTGCGGCATCAACGTCCGAGGCGCTTGCTGAGAGGGCCGTTCAGCCGGCGTATGTTTTACCTATCAGTAATCTTCGCTCTGTCAATGGCGTCCGATATCGCACGTTGCGCTAGAGGAGGAAGAGTACTGAGTAATGCGAGTGTTTAATTCTTGGGTACCCGCGACTGCGGGCATAGGAACGGGAGGAGCGGCGGTGGAGTGAATGCCCGCCGGTCGGATGAATCTTCCGGGCCCTAGAGTCGGCTAGCGGGAATAGTCGATGTGGTCACACCACATTGCTCGGAACTTGCGATCGGTGGAGGACCGGAGGGACAGTGGGGAGGATACACTGATTGCCGCTACTTGGGCACGTGGAAACAACGCCACGACGGCGCAGGAGTTTGCCGTGAAAGACTTTGTTGAGCGTTATTAACGAAGAAGGGTCAGTCCGAGGAGAGATGGTTTGTTCAATTTACCCACAGGTGGGGTCGCTTGATTGGCCCTGGCAGCCCACGAAGTTGGATGCAGGGAAAGATGATAAGTTCCACCATCTCAAGGTCACCACCGTGATAAGATTAAAGACAAGTACTGTTGGGAAGGTTGTAATGAAGTGGTTGGCTTGATCGGGTCCAAAGAGTCTGAGCCCCACTCTGCAGGGGAAGAATTGCATGATCGTGGTAGCATAGAACGAAAGTGCCTGCAGAATGTTGATCCTGGAAAACCCGCTCGAAACCCTTCGCGGGTTCTTGACATAACGTGACAGGCAAGCAATCATTGAAGGTACCGAACTCAGACGCCGCCAAAACTTTTATAGCGAGTCCTGGGTACCGGGCCCAGCTACCACGGCCGTCCCTGAGGCCTGATGTCATAGAGTTAGCCATGATGACACCCGCGGTTGCACTTGCATTCCTCTGTGCTAATCTCTATCACCCACCTGGCAAGACGTCGTAAAGGCTCTCCTCCTCGTCGAGTCTGTCGAACTTCGAACTTCGCACTTCAACTTGTTTTTGATTAGTCATTACACAGCCACCATAAAGGCTTCTTCCTCACGTTGACATTCTGTAAGTATGATAAATCCTTCGCGACAGTCACACTGACGCAGGTCTGGGCGTGCGTAATGTCTCGACAGTGTATGAAGAGGACCGAGAAGCACTTCGACTCAGCGGAGTTGACCCATTGTACGAACACGGAGGCGATACGTACGGTACTATGGATGGTCACTCTGGAAGAACCGTCGGTGGCGAGCGGGGATGATGCGATTTGCATTCGTGTGTCGGTCTTGTTCACAACGGAAAAATGTAACGTGATATGCAAATCGAACGGGGTTGCTATCGCAGTAGGCGCACTTCATATCGTAGCCGTCAAGCTGACAAGGAGTGGCCGGTCGGAAGTGGTCATGGTAGCACTTGCTTCGTGCGCGACGAACGATCGATCAGTACTTACCGGAGACTCGACTCGAAACGAGTGACTCTAGCGCTCATTTCCAGGCAGCATCATCAACTAAGGAAAGACAAATCAGGAACAAAGGTCGGAGTTCGGACGTGCCAAATTGAGATCAGACAGCCAAAGGGCCAGCCGGCCACTTGCGGGCCACGGTTGGCAACAACGTTCTCAGAATACCAAAGAAACACTCTTTCAGTCGAGTTCCGTCAGAGTAGAACACGACTCTTACACAGCTCACTTCAAGTCGTTCAGAATCCTCTCAGTGATCACATTATCACAATGAGCTCACAGAGAGACGGAGAAGGCTATGCTCCACTAGAAAATAACGACTTCGTGTCTCGACTCGCGCAGCAAGATAAGGTTCCCTGGTACAGAAAACCCAACCTTCGACTCTTATATCTCTTGATGTTTCCGACCTGCATTGGAGTCGAGATGACATCTGGGCACGTAATTTCATTACTGTGTTGAATGTTCGGTCGTGAATTGGAATGCGAAGACAGTTACGACGCGTCTATGGTAAACGGCCTCCAGGCTGTACCCTCCTGGCTCGAATGTGAGGTAGTCTTATCAGATATAAATGCCATAATGGTCTCACTCGACCGGAATAACAGACTATAATCATCCTCATTCCGCCACTCTCGGTCTCATGGCTTCTATGTATGCTTTGGGTTACGTTGCTGCTGTTCCGTTCGCGCCCTTCCTTGTCGATAAGTTCGGCAGACGGTATCCAATATTTCTGGGAAGTATAGTATCTGTGATCGGGGGTATTCTTCAAGGGTCTGCTCTGAATTGTAAGTCAGTGATATCTTACAAACCCCCTGAATGCCTTTCATGACGAGAGTTGGATAGTCACAATGTTTGTCATTGCCCGTTTCATTCTTGGATTTTCCATTGTATTTTGTGTTGTGGCTGCATCCGCTTTGATTGGAGGTGTGTGGATGTGATTTTATTTCGCTGATCCGTTCGTGAAACTGTACAGAACTCTCTCATCCCAAGGAACGAGTTGTCATGGGTGGTCTCTTCCATACTGGTTATTATCTCGGTAAACCATCATCTTCACCAACTGCGAGGGTCACTCTAAGTTAATCACCCAAGGTTCCATTCTTGCTGCTGCTGTAACCCTTGGGACCTTTGCCATGACCAGTAACTGGGGGTGGAGGATCCCGTCTTTTCTGCAGATTGTACCTGGACTCCTTCAAGTCTGCTTCATCTGGTTTATCCCAGAGTCCCCTCGTTGGCTCGTATCCAGGGGAAGGGGCAGTGAAGCATTGGGTATTCTTGTGACGTATCATGCAGAGGGAGATAAAGATTCCGAGTTCGTCAAGGCAGAGTATGCTCAAATCGAGCAGACACTCGAAGCAGGACGGGTGATTGCCCAGATGAACCGCAAGAAGATGTTTTCAACACCAGGCATGCGAAGGCGGATCATCATTACAGCATTCCTTGGTCTGTGCAACCCGTGGAGTGGATCTGCACTGATTTCGTAAACTCTCCCTTTGTCCATGGTATCTGTACTGCCCGCTCATCTTGCTGACAGGCATTTCCTTTCCCCAATCTTGGACAACATTGGTATTCATGATAACCGAACGAAGAATATCGTCAACCTTGCCAAGGCTTCTTGGAAATTAATTAACGGTACACTTATTGTATTGATCGTGCCTCGATACCCTCGACGCACGATGTACTTGGTGAGTGATGCTTTCGAACTACTTCTATTCTTCTAACCATTTCTAGGCTTGTACCATTTCGCTGTTCATTGTACTCCTGGCTTTTACTGTAGCTAGTGCAGACTATTCGCTCACTCAGAGAAAACTGTCTGCTCAAGTGGTACTAGCGTGAGTGTCAAGTTCGATGAAAACGCCGTGTTTACTGTCATTCACACTGCACGTTCTGTAGTCTCGTCTTTTTACACAGTCCAGCTTACAACCTAGCGTTCGGCTCCTTGGACGGCAGTGAGTATAGTACCGGGATTGTCATCTTCACCCTATTCTCGTGCACAACATGGACTCAAATGTAAATAGACTACTTGGTGGAGATCTTCCCTTTCCATGCGCGAGCCAGCGGAATCGCCTTGTATCAGTGGTGGAACCGTGGCGGAGAGTTCTTGGCCCAGTTCGTCAATCCTATTGGGATCGACGCCATGGGTACGTCCATGATGGTTATATGTTTATTCGTACTTTCTGAAGCTAATGAGATTGACCGATAGGCTGGAGATGGTATATCACGTAAGTGTCAGCTTCTCAGCTGGACGTTGATGAAGGTGCGCTAATCATCGCAACAACAGGTACTGTGTTTGGAACGGCGCTCAGATTGCGTTCGTCTACTTCATGTTTCCGGAAACTTCGGGCCGCACGCTGGAAGAGCTGGCATTTTGTAAGTGTAGTAAATCCTTCCGAGTGTATAATGATATTTATGGTCTGGTCGTAATGCTCGAACAGTGTATGAAGAGGACCGAGAGGCACTGAGGGATGGCGCGGCTGAGCGGCTGCGTGTCGATGGAGGAGTTGAGACGTACGGTTCTATGGAGGATCATCGATCATCCAGCAAGGAACGTCGGCGGTGAGCAGAGATGAGGTGATCTGCATTCGTCTGTTGGGCTCGGTCGAAGCTCTGCTTCGGGCAATTCAGAATGAAACCTAGATTGCAGATTAAGTGGGGTCGCTAGATGACGTCTGGAGACTGGTAGTACTCAGCTCTGCGGACAAGGTTCCATATTTTCGGTGAACCCGGAAACCCAAGATGCCGTTAATAGCCGGTTAAAAACATCACCACACAGGAGGGATTTTTAGCAGGGGGTTATTAGCCGTTATGTAGGGCCAAACATACACTGGTGACTGTATATCTGTGGGTTATACTCGCTTGTACCCGTGGGATGCTCTGTCAATCTGTTTCGTCAAATATTCTGGGTTCAAAAACGCCGATTCAATGGCCGTGTACTCCGTCCGAGTCGGTATTCTCAAAACTGCATGTTTCTATTACTCCACAACGCACATGTTACCTCGGCATAAAACTCATGTTTATGGGTGCTACGAAGTTGAATGAGGTCAAATTTTATCTGAAGTTCCTGTCGTTGTGTCCTCCGTCGCGCTGTGCTGCCAGACTCATCGGACCTCATGCACGCTTTACATTTGGTAATCGCTAAGCGGACCCGTTCACCAACAAACGGTTGTACGGCGATTTCCCCCCCTCCGAGCGGTCAAGCCTGGACAGTCGAAACTTGATGTGAGTTGCATCTAGATCAGGACATTCTCGCGTTACATCTACGGCCTCATTGCACTCGCTCGTCTTTGTGCGCGATTCCTCAGCTTCATCGCCGTGTCACATTCTGGATGCGCTGACCAATGAGCGCACCCTCGCCCTACCTGTAACGTACGGCGAGGGTAGCCAAGCAGTCGGATAACTAACCTGTTCAACCTCACACGCCAGTTGACCAAGTCCCAGGTAAAACCAAAACCAAAGTCACAGTCGCGGCCTGTTTCGCGAGCGCGTCCACCAGCGAGCACCTTACTCCCAAACCCTGTCGGGTCGAACGCGAACCATGATGAAGTCGATGCCCCTGGCGGCCCGGGTTGCCGTCGTCCTTGCGGCCAAACCGAGTAACGCGGCAGCTATGGCATTACCCAAGTCGACTTCACGTCAAAAGACGAAGACGAGGAGTCGTGTGCGGGAGTCGTGTTGATGCTAGTGCTAGTACGCCGGCAGAAAAATCGGGACGGACAGGGCGAGGGGGGAAAGCTGCCAAAGTGTCCGCAAGTTGAGAAGATGAAGAAACGACAAGGAAAGCGATGAATGGGAGAGGGGGAGAGAGAGGAAGAGGAGGGGAGCAAGGCGGAACTGATCAGCGCGTATGCTTATATATCAGCATCAGTCGTCGTATGTGTTTTATTTCTCTCATCGCCCAGCTCGCGATGCCTTGAGGTTCCAAATCGTAGCGTTTCTAGTTCCTAGTAGGGTCACCTTTCTTCGTTCAGAATGCTTGATGATGCTACCTCCATTGATGAGTGCTGAGTGTTGAGCACTTGAAATTGACAAGCTCATGCACCTCATGAACGTTCTTGGAATCCTACTTACACAGTCCTTTGCTCCCCGTCCCTACTCGATGCTGCAACCAAATCTTTGCTCTGACCGATGCAGCTTGCCGGATGCGTTTCGCATCATGGAGAATCGACCTCTGTTGACCAGCGCAAGGTCCGCCAATCGTTTGCTCAAATTCCACTCGTTTCCCCTTATTTCGAACGGCGTCAAGTCAAGGTTGCCAGGTCTGCCATCGGAGTCCTCACCATAGATTCAGAATCGTAAGATTTGGTCACAGTTACGCCAAGCGCTTGCAGAGGACCGAGCCAATGCCGCTTGCTTGGGTCTCATCGACGACACACCTGCTTGTGACGGTGTCGATGCGCGGAGCACGAACGGGGAAGATAAGAGTCTGCGTCTGGTGATGGGAGGGCAGAGTGAGCTTATGTAAAGTATGAGAAATCAACTCAGACGCATGCAGACGCAAGTGATTTTGGAGCCGGTGGCAATAGCATCCGAACCTACATAACCCCGTGTTGTATCAAATATTGAACACCTTGAGCATGGCTGCAAGAGGGCTCACGCGTACGTGAGGAGCGGGCGGTCAACCGGTCACAGTCTAAGCCTGAGGCCCTTGCCGCATCTGTTTACCCTGCCACCTCTGATGATGGGCCGCTAACCCGACCCACTGCTGGTCGCATCGTTCAATGTTCATCTTGTTCAGATATAGGTACAGTACATATATCACCGTGTTTGTGTCCGTCAGAGGGCTCACCCTCACCCTTTCTGCACAGGCTCACGTGGCACACGCAGCATCGCACAGGACATCGTCGCATTCCGGCCTTAGCTTCATCTCTCTCCCTCTCTCCATGTGCGCACACACGCGCAGCGAGACGACACGCATCTGCATCTCGAGCAGATCAAGATCGAAGCCTCGCGATCGGCCAGGTGAACCCTTTTTCTTCTTACTCTTTCTCTATCCCTGCCTTTTTTTTTACCGCGGAATCCGCACGTCACGCGGGACGTGGACCCTGCTATTCATCTATACATCAATTTTTTTCTCATTAATCTGTCACTTGGCAAGTTGGCCCTTCATGATGTATCCTATCCAGGAATCACTTTGCTGCCAGCACAACGTGACGCTGTTGGTTCGATCGGTGCAAGGTGAGCGCAGACGACATGCACAAGTGCAGCACCGACTGCGCTGTGATACCCACCCACTTACGCCACGCCAGCTCGTCGTCCTTGGCGTCGTTGGTTTCGCCCAAGCAAGGAAAGGTGGAGGGAGCGAAGTCCACTCACCCATCTCCGCACTGATCGGCCAGATGGACCCTTTCTTTCCTCTTTCACTTTCTTCCCCCTTTCTTCCCCCTTTCCCCGCGGACTCGACAGAAATCTACACGTTGTGCGCGACACGGACCCTATCGATCTCCATCTGTCAACCACCATCCTATCTATTATGTCACATGAAACTTTTGAACGCACTCTTGATCGGTCGGACGGTCGGTAGGCACAGCAAAAGCAAACGAAGACGACGTGCAAGGGGACACAGCCAACACTACCTTAGTAGACTAGATCACTGCTGGTACTCACCCGCTCACTCGCCGTCTCAGGTTTCTTCCTCCTTGATGCATTATAACCCCCGCTGAGCCACACGAGCCACGTAGACCAGGCGGATGAGGCAGGCAGAGCGACGCCAAACCCACCACCATTTCTGTCTCTGCGGTCACGCCAAGCTGTACCCTCCTACGCCTCACCGACTCGTACTACGAGATTTACGCCTTGTGTGATCGATTGGTCCATCTTGGCACCCGTGATGACAACTCCGAAGAAAACAACCCTGACGGACCGCAGAACACCAGGGTCTCTGGCTTTACTTTTATCCTATCTTTCCCCTGCCCTGCCGCTATCAATCTCAATCTACAACGAAAACATGGCAACTCGTTTCCTTTCGATCGGTCTGTCGGCGCAGCCTGAGCAACAGCAAACGAGAACGGCGTGTACAGTGCAGGCATGGAGTGATTCTATCCTGCGCGAACCAACTTGACTGGATTGCTGTGGTGACGCCACCTCCCCAATCGCCATCGCTCAGGCTCTCTCAAGCTCTTTGACGTCGTTGAGCCACGTGAATGAGAAAGACCGGGAAAGGGAACTTCAGTGAACCTTGCCCATCTCCGTGGTCGCATTAGCTATTTTTTTTTCTATTGAGCATAACGAGAAGCCTTCAAGTGATCTATCATGATTGTGGCACAACTGCCTCCGAATCTGTTCACCGAGTCACCGTACTCGCACTCGTAATCGATTGAGCTGTTGCACACTCCTCTCTCAAAGGCACTTGCAGCAAGGCTTGGTTGATCGATGTCTTACCCTAATCACACCGACCACCGAAAAAATGACGTATAAACGACGACTATATTGTATTAGACGAAAACCGCGACGCCGTATCTCCCCAATCCTCCTTCGCACACGCGACGAACGACGGCAACGACGGGAGGGGGAACGGGACGCATGTACACTATCCAAGTCAAGAAAACAACGGAAAAAATAGTAGATATTACATACCAAACGAATGCCGGAACGTGGGTGGGAGGTATGATGAGGACTATAAAAGTGTTTTGTAAAAAAAAATTGAATGAAATATGATGCAGCAAAAACAACTGAAGTGGTGAATCGAAGAAAAAACGAAGCTAGACTAGTAGAGGAACAAAAAAAGGTGATAAATGACAGTCAAAAACGACAACAACAAATAAGCCTATATGCACACGAAAGCATAGTACTTAAGGGGAAAAAGGAGCGAGAGGGAAGCATAGATAATAGCCAAGCAAACGACATGTGTGTGTGAAATAGATGAGGGCTACTCAGCATAATGTTAAACGTCCAGCTGGGTCAAAGGGGGGCCAACCAACCTGCTCTTGAGCACGGCGACGGGAGATGCGAGTGGGGCTTGACAGAAAGACCATAGAGCAAACATACGATAGCAAAAAACGAAAGCAAGGCATATATATATTTTTGGGCAGGGTTGGTATTGTCGTCTTGACGTCCTCTCTTTATTCCCGTGGGGGAGCTGACTCGACAGGCCAAATCGTCTCGCGGCTCCGTTCCCGCTCACCAGTGCGGGCAAGGGGGACGGGGGCCACCGTCGCATTCAATCCCGTTTGGGGAGGCTGCTGAGGAGGCTGCTCGTGGGACGGAGAAGGCTGCTGAGGTGTGGGCTGAGCAAGCGTCTGCGTCTGATGATGTGGCTGTGCTTGGGGCTGAGAGGGCGGCGGTGGTTGTTGTGGCATACCAGCACCCATCATCTCGTCCAGTCCGCGCTTGATGCCTGTCATCATCTTGTCCGTCTTCTCAAACAACTCCTCCAATCGTCTCCGATGCTCATACAGCTCCATATAATGTTGCCGCAGCTCATTTGCTGTAGGCACGACTGCCGTCAATACTCCGTTGAGTGCGTCATGGGGAGGTGGCGAGTGTCCATGTCCGAGGCCATAATACCCATGAGCCGCACCATGCGGCAGAGGCAGAACATAGCCGACGCCCGCAGCAAGTCCAGGGTTCAATGGGGAATGGGTTCTGCTGGGCGCGTTAGAACCGGACCGCATATAGCTGTTGGTTGCACTGCCGAAATCACGGGTACCGAGAAGACCTGGTGGACCGTACCCATATCGATCCAAATTCAAAGGAGGCAAATCGAGACCAGCGTGAGGTGATGCAATGAACGCTCCATGACCAGAGGGAACTCGTCCAAGATGGTGAGCAAAGCGGTCCAAGTCGGGTCCTGGTTGCACAGCGCGAGGGAGGGAGTGACCACGATCGCCGCCGAGTGCTTCCACGATTTGGTGATGCATACTCAGTGCACCTTCAGCCCATAAGTGACTTGAGTCCCGAGAGGCTTTCCGTGCGGATGCACGCTCACCCTTGCCCCGTCCTCGTCCGCTACTTTCCTGTGGCAACTCATCTTCAGGGTCCATATCCTCGTCTTCGTCCTTCTCCCGAGCACGGCCTTTCTCACGATCACTCTTTCCTCTTCGAGCGCGTTTTCGCCGAGGTTGTGGCTCTTCGACCTCGTTATCACTCTCCTCTCCACCCGTGTTCGTGTGCTGACTGCCACCAGATTGACCGATTCCAACGAGGGCTTCTGCCGCTTGATGATCTGTTATGCGTGCCGAGGACATGCCAGCTGCGGCGGGAACACGTTTCCGTCGCTTGATCACGGTCTTCTTCATAGAGTTGGGGCGATGAGTGCCGTGGAGCTTGAAGTACAGACCTATAGATAGGATGACAATCAGCCTAACAAGTCCAGCGATACTCGATTGAGATGACAACGCGATGAGAAACATCTCAGCGGAACACGAAGGGAAAGGGGCTCCCAGATAAGATGAAGAGAAGTGGCAGAAGAAAGATGATATCAAACGCCCGACGCTTGAGGCGATAAAACATGCACGTATCCACGGTGGGAATCAACGTGCACCAGCCCATCCATTTACGAAAAATCCCAAGCATCCCGTACACAATGACGACAACAATGAAACACGCCCCCAGCAAGAAATGAAACGAGAGAGAAACGCACCGCATGCATTGCAGATGTTGTTACCCACGTCGTCCCTCCTCCAGAGCGGGGTGGTGCTGGTACCGCAGTTTGCGCAGCTAAGAGCTCCGACGGCTGACTTGGCCTTCTTTGCGGGAGCGGGACTGTCAGCCTCGGGGACGGGCGAGGAAGTGTCGGCAGCGGGAGATGCTGCCCGCGTGACGGCAGGCGCAGTCTCGTTCGTGGTGGCGGGTTCGCCGTCGAGCCTCCCAGATACTGCAAGAGTGTTGTTCAGCGTCGGGCAGCCAGCGCATGCGCTGGATCCTCCAGTGCCATCGCACCGTCCATCCCCAGGACACGTGCCCCCACCAGCATTGGTGTGCGCACCTGTGGCAGAAGCAAGCTTTGCAGAGGAAGTCGGCTTGGCAATGGACTTTTGCTGAGGCTGAGCGGGCTGCTCAGTCTGCGAGGTGGATGAGGGTGCATCCGTAGTTTTGGCGTGCTGATTTTGAGCAGGAGATGGCGCTGCCGTAGCTGTAGATGCGTGATTAGGATTTGACATGTCGGATTCCCCACCACCGTTTGGAGGCTGAGATGGGGGACGAGTAGAAGTAGCAGAAGGTGTTGGAGTTCGGGCCAGGGAAGTGGGACGAGCCACCTTGCGTGATTTGAGGTAGAGACCTATAGACGATAAACAGCGAGAAACGGCAAGCAAAGTGCCCACGAGTTGGACACATTTCAATCAGTACACACTGCTACTGCACTGACAAGACGGTAGGTATAAAGAAGAGCGTAGGAAAAAAAGGAACAAGGGCCAATCGCCATCATGTCCGAGATGACATGCCAAGAACACGCGGTGTAGATGTAGCCGCAACGCAGCACTATGATATACATCGACCGGCTAGCAGGGAGCGTGTATGGACGAAACGGGCGCCCGCGACCCAAGGTGTGCCACGCGCTGACACGTGACGGCGATGAAGGAGGAAATGAAAGGAGATGGTATGAAAACGGACGGAATCGACTCACCACAAGCATTGCAGATGGTCTTGCCCTGGTTGTCGCGTCTCCAAAGAGGCGTGTCGACCGTCCCGCAGTTGGTACAGCCTGTACGCTGCTGTTGTGGAGCCTGCTGGGGTTGTTGCTGAGGCTGTGCGGTCTGGGTGGGCGGGGGCGCGGCGACTTGATCTAAAGGATGCGACTGCTGCTGCTGCTTTTGGTCCGACTGTTTGTGACCAGATGGGTGCTGCTGTGCGGGGGGGTTGCTAGACGCGTTGGGCAGTTCGTCGGTGGAGGGTGGCTGCATGCGATCCTTTTTCTGCGCGAGGAGCTGCTCGAAGGTAGAGAATTCGCTAGAGCTGATGCGCTGGTGAAGCGCGTTTGCTGCGTCTGTGAGGGCGGGGGAAGAGGGTGCATGAGGGTCAGAAGGAGTGCTGGAGGAGAACTGCTGTTGTATGCGGGAAAGATGGTGCATGTTCAGCGCCGGGGGTTCCATTACGATTGGGGACATTTTTGAAGAAGAAAAAAAGAGGTATATCTAGAGATGCGATTAAAGAGAAATTTTGAGTACGAGACTAGATAGTGAGAATCGTCAGGGAGGTGAAAGACAAGGAAGTGGTAGATACGAACGAGTTAAAGAGGAGGGGAAGGAGGAGGAGGATATCTATGCGGTGGTTGTGGAGGGAGGTGGTTGAGGAGGAGAAGCGGGGTCAGAAGAGTTTAAGATTTCTCCTCGACGGGAACCGATAAACTAATAGATAACCCAATCTAGCCAATCAGATTACTCCAGTTTCAAAATCTGAATTTCTATAATCTCCGTTCCACCTCCATCCAAAATAATAATATCTCTCCATATCTTCCTCTGTTTATCCGCTCATGGGCGCTACATAACACCTTCCTATTTGCACATGTTTGTTTTGTGGCGTCGTATCCTCCCAGGGGACCAATCTTATCTCCCACCTGCATTTCTTCCCATCTCTGATCTCAGTCTCTCGTGTGCATTTTTTTATCCAAGGTTTAGGCCGTGGATGATCACCTCTTAGACTAATCAGGGTGGCGTCCACGCGCTCACCTACTTAGATAGACTATTCTTTCTTTCTACTATAGCAACAGTCTACATTCCAACAGCGGGCCGTCACATCATTCCCTCAGGGCTGTACCTGATCATCTCTCTGCCCTCCGTGAGTGTCCGTGTCCGACAACAATGTGGAACGTTCTTCGCGACTCGTCCGAGGGGGTCGCCGTCTCCTAGTATCATTGCGTCAGCATCCCTCTATCGCCGTCCGCTCTTACACGAAACAACATACGTGTCCGACCTACATTGGATCCCTGATAAGATAAGACAAGACCAGATCGAAGGCGCGAATTCGGGGTGTCCTTGAACATGAGCACATGAATGGATGTCAGCGGGACCTTCGGGGCACACATCATATCACGCCCGTGACGGGGCTCTCGTCGACCGCGCCGATGCGCACGCGACAGCAAGCAAAAAAAAAGGTCCCGTCCCTCTTTTCCTTTTTGGATATATATTTTTCTCTCGTCGCTTTGGATCATAAAGTTTGATCACAAGTGTCCGTGGCCAGGCCCGCCGCATCTGATTGAATGGCATGATCGGCTAATCAAGTCGGTTCCCCGTTGCAGCCAGATTCTGATAACCCCCGACTCTCAATGGTGGAAAAATTAAATAAATGATGAATGCAACCCAATGGACTCGTCTTTCCCCAGAGCAGCATAGAGTGTAACAAACGCATCGGTCTGAGATCTTTTAAACTTTTCCACCACAACCGAGCGCGCAACCGAACTGTCAACGGCAGCGTCCTCAATCAACATCTAAGCGAACCAAAGCCCTGCGAGGTTGGCGGCATCGACGACACATAAGTTTATGTACAGCATCACTCTGACCAACTGGCGTGCGCACGTTTTTCCCACCCGCCGTCGCAAGCCGCTGCGACGGTCTTTGCTTTTTCCGGATAATCTTTACCTCCTCTCGTTCAGGCGGTCTGAAACACACGCCGGACCATGCCGCTCACATTGATCTCTCACACAGACTCGAACAAACCCGGCATTGCGGACTTGCCTGCGCGAGAATTTCTCTCGTGTGTGTTCGCGATAACGACGGGACGAATCCGTGCCGTTTTGCGTTTCGTATCCCGGGATTTCGTACTAGTTGGTGAACAACCACCGCGCGCCCTCGTTTCGATAACGCAGTAGATATGATTGTGATACTTAGATACACATATCGTATCGCATATATTAGTTGCAAATTACCCCAAACGTGTCGTGTCCCTTCGATCTGCCACTGATGAGTCGCGCTTGAGATCCCCCCTCTCGCAGGTCTCCGAAGCGGGGGCATATTCTGCTTCCAAGTGACAGATTGGTCGTTCAAATCTGTTCAAGCGGAAGAAAAAAACTGAAGAGGTATCAGATAAGCGATGTCTGCGACTCGTCGGAGACGTCCATCCCAATCATAAATTAAAACGCCTCTCCTCGCGACCTCACGATAGGACAATTAGGCCCGATTCTCCCCCGTTTCGAAAAGAAACAAGATAAGATAAAAATCACTTGGAAAAATAAATGAAAATAATGATTTGATCGTCGAGCGCATCATGTGAGCCCGCTTTGTTCCATCGACACTGGGAAACACCGGAAATGTCAGAGTAACCAAGTTACCGTACCGACGGGACGTTCTTGCTTATTTATTCAATATTTTCGATAGCATCTACTGTAGTCTGCGGCAAACCCCGAGGTGATGATAATGATGATGATAAAATGATGATATGATTGATCGTCACGACCTACCGCACGCGTGTGACCCTACAGGGATCCGGGCGCGGAGTCCTGGCCGATCGCTCGACGTGTGTAAGATATCCCCGGGCCGACACATTCAAATACGCCCACGCACGCCCTTTGTGGAGCTCACCACGGTCCACCCTCCGGCTTATACACCAGGTTTGTCCGCGATGTCAATGGCGGGAGATGCCGACGTCGTGGGTTAACAACAATCAACAGCTGCCGGAGGCAGAGCGCCGCCGTCGGAGGGTCGTTCAGTGGCGCGTTTCATGACCTAGGGGGCCGTTTCGATGTCGGATCCCGACGGGTCACTAAAAAAATCTAAATCCATAAACGATGATCTCTCAGGTGGAGCCCCAGCTGCCAGTGGAGAGAGTCAGATTCCTGTCGTCTCGGGTATCAATATATCACGCGCGGCTTGCGTTCAAAACATTTCCTCAGTCCTGCAACGATCGCCCTGCTCAGCTAGCCTGTATCATCGTCTAGCCCGAGTCCAGGCGAACAAGAAACCGATCTCGATTTGAACTCGTCGGACGACGTCGTGCTCAGTTCAGGGTCACCGCACCCTGAACACCCGTATGTAAGTCTACTCCCGACTACAGTATGTAACCGACAGTAATCGGGTTTCAAGCTCGGGGCCTGCCGCAGCTAACGTGGGGAGAGGTCGACAAAACGGGAGAAGGAGGCCGCGGGATGAGTAACGACCTCCGAAGTGGCCCACACGGCTCGACGCATTGCGCGTCGAGATCGAATCACATCCGTTGGCGTACTCTGGCTGATTCAATCAGTGCTCAGTTCTTATTGTAGGCCATACTCTGGCATGCCAGCCATCGCCAGGGAATGGTTGCGAGATACGGACGGACGGACGGCGACGCCGATCCGCCACTCGACGTCCGACATCCAGTGAGGTAAGCAGGCTCGTTATCGGGGAACCTGGGTCGTCCCTAGACAGAACCATAAGTAAGTATTGAAATCTTACTTATCGACACGATGCGCCACGTGTCCGATGGCGACCACTCGAACTCTCTGGAAAGGCCGATATGAACGCACCCCAGGGCGAAAAGGGGAAGAACAAGAACAAGAACAAGAACACAGGTCCCGAGTTGGCGGGGCTATGCGGAAGTGCTCGATGGTCTCATGATGCACGACCTCCGATCGGTGGCCAAAACATCAACAAATCATATCTCTCCACCTCACGGCGTCGGAGAGGCTCAGGGGAAAAGGGAATCACGTCACCTGCCAAGCTGGCATGAACGCTGGCACGGACAAACATCCCACATGTCTCTCGAAGCACCGCAGGGGAGGGGGCAAGCGCAATGAAAGATGTCACTGATGATGGAGCACTGAGGCCAGGCCTGATAACGCGAGGCGTGCCATCCTGTGGACATCTCGGTTTCTATTATCATAGATACCTACCATCGTACGTTCATTTCCTTCTCAACACGGCGATTCGTATCATCGCATCGCCCGTCGTGGCGATGATCAGCGATGGTCTCTCTCGGTCTCAGTCCGGAGGCCGTCGCGCGGCCACTGCGCCTGCGATGAATGCTCGGAGCTTCGCAGGCCCTCCAACGAGCGGTAGATGCAAAGAGAGAGGGCCAATGAATCCGCCCGCACTTCGGGCTATGCTCCCAACACGTGCGTCTCATTAAACCTAAAGGCCGGTTTCCCTGAATCCTCCCAACCCACTAGCCCAGCATGGCTGGCGTGCGTAAACGCGAACGTGTGACGGGGCGATGCATATTTGCGGGATGTTCTCCGAGCCCGTGAGATCCCGAGCCAGACCGTCGTTTCATCCCCTCGGACTCGCCGTTGACAGGCGCGGCGATTCGACTCGATCGTATCATGTTATTCCTCCATTCCTCCTTACCTGGGCGATTCACCGTTCCGACGAACCAACCGCAAATACGTACGATAAGTCCGTTGAACACTGCGCCGTCGTCCCGTCTTCGGACATTTGCACTGCGATCACACCGATCCACACAGCGCACCTTGGAGTCCCTTCTCATCACCGGTCACCGGTCATCACACCATAACCGCATCATCATGATTTTCATCGTGCCAAACCATCCGTTTCCGCGAGTGCCGCAGCGTGGCGATGATGTGTGAAAACGCGTACGCCTCCAAGTCATCCGGGACGTTCCCTTCAGGGTCGGCGCCATAAGTGGATCAGCCCTCATCCGTTGGTGGCCCTGAGCCATCGTCCACCGGGTCGAGTGTGCTGCTGTGCTGCTCTGCGTACGGAGAGCTGATGGAGTGTGTCTGCTGTGAGTCTGTGTCATGATGCGTGCGATGACGCGGAGATGGCCCGATCGCCACTTGCCTCGAGCCCGATCATTCATTCGGCGATTTGATGAGAGGAAAGGGTGCGTCCAATGGGCCATCCGTTTATTTAATCATCACTCGCATCCGAGCGCGCAATTCGCTCGATCTCGAAATCACTAGATCAGGGCACTGTGAGGCAGGGCAGGGCAGGGCAGGGCAGGGTAGAGGGGGGAGGGGAAATCGGCGACAAGGAGGCAACGATGTTCTAGAACGACTTTTTGATGATAGAGAGGAGGGGGGAGTGTGTAAGTGCGTGGTGCGTGCGTGTGTGCGGAGTCGCCTCACTGAGGATGGCGCACCTGAGCAAGTCATGCATACAGCGTGTTCGCGGGCGCGTCTGGCGGGGTCTTTCAGTTGATAAAAGAGTTTCACGTACAGTGTGCACGTAGTACGCGATTCGTGTCCGGTGCGTCCAACTTGGAGATCGGGGTCGTGTACGGCATCAATCATCATCTCATTATGGTGGCTGCCTTTTTTCTCCCCTTGAATCCGTCGCGATTGAACATGTTTTTCTTCTTCTTATCTTCTCGAAGGTCACTTTCTGGAAATAGTCGAAGGAGAAATAAAAGTGATGTGTTATGTAATACCATATCTTATCAATTGTGTCGAAGGGCAGGCGGCGATAGTAGATAATCGCGACGAGGGTACCTCTCGCGTATGACATCATGTGATGTTGGGGAAGAAAAAAAAAAGGGAAGCGAGAGAAGGGGAAGAAGCTTCCCTTGAGGCATTGCATCGAGGCGCGATGCTTTTTGATTCCGAGTCCGAGTTCAACGGCCGTCTTCGATTCTCGGCCATTCAATCCTTTTTGAAACTTATCTCAACTTCTCTTCTATGTTTGTCGACGACCATTGACCTGAACCGTATCGCCAGTGTCGTCTGCCACCGTTTGGGCTGCCGCGTTCCCGTCACCAAGCAAAGGACAGGGGGATCTCATTGTGGCTGAGGCTCATCGGGTCTTCCAGATGTCGATGATCCTCCATGGTCTCACTTCCTTCGTGTCCACGCAGCAGCTCCGAAGCGCAGCCAACTTATCTGGAACACTCGCGGATGGACTTACCAGGAGCATACTTCTTCAAAGGCCATTCATATTGACACAGAGGATCAGAAGAAGTACTCCAAACGATCCTCCTCAAACAACTGCCGAGGGGCGTGTATTAGCACGAGTAGATAGTATACCCTTCCGGAGAAGATGGAAACGCGAGCTCTTCCAGCGTGCGATCCGACGTTTCCGGAAGCATCAGGCCCTAAACAAATACAATGCTCCATACTTATCCAGTACCTGACGGTGCAACTCTTATCGCCTGTCTACAAAAGAGACTTACGTTATGTACCCATCTCTCTCCTAGTATCATTCCACTGGCTTCAGAACTACAAATGAAAATGTAGATGGCATGGAAATACCTAGGGCGTCAATCCCGATAGGGTTCAAAAACTGGACGATGAATCCCCCGCTGCGGCTCCACAAATAAATGGCAATACCGCTGGCTCTAACATGAAACGCAAAGAGCTCTGTCAAAACAACTAGTATTCCCGTCTCTGCTTATCGGGGTCACGATACAAGAACTGCTCAAGACGAACAAGAAAGAACATAACACATGTTGAAGTCCAACTGAATCCTAGGTCAGCAGCCTGACTCTGCAGAAGAGGAGACGAAGGGAAAAGCATTTAGAGTGAAATTGACACTGACTGTAACTGACACGAGCACCACTAATATTCTGCTATGGGTGAAAGGTTAGGTTTGATGATGATGATGAGAACGATACAAATGATACGCGACCACATTACTCACTAAATACAGCCTCCGTAGAGGATATCGAGGCACGATCAACCCTAAAATTATTACGTTAACAAATTTCCGAGAAACATAGACCAGGTTGACAATGTTCTTGGTTCGATTGTCATAAATATCAATGTTCCAAGATCAGAACAAGGAAATTACTGTTAGCACGGATAGTACGCGACACAATCAGTAGTCGAGGACTCAAGAAATCAAACCAGCTTCATTCCAATTGGCACACAGTCCAAGGAACGTTGCAATGATAACTCGCTTTCGCGTTCCTGGTGTCGAAAACACCGCCTTCTGGTTCGTCTCGGCGATCCTCGACTCTGTTGGAGCGTTTCCTCGATCTGAGTGCATTCTTCTGGGCGACCTCCGAGTTTTCGTCTCCCTCTGCATGATACTTGACCAGGACAGCGAGTGCTTCGCTCTCCCTTCCCCGGGATTTAAGCCAACGAAGAGACTCCGGGACAAACCAGATAAGAGATATTTGAAGGAGACTGGGAACCATCTGACGGAGAGATGGGATTCTCCACTCCCAATTTCTGATCATCGCAAAGGTTCCCAGCGGCACAGGGGCAGCAGCTATGCAACCTCGGATCGATCAGCTCAAAGGGACCCCATATTAGTCAACTAAGATTCAATTTACCACTGGCAATGTGATAGGAAATACCGAAAAGGCCTGGGGCCCACGACAGGTCGCTCCTTAGGATGCGAGAGTTCTGTATGGTTCAGGTAACTGATGGGAAAGTGGAATTCGGTTCAAGACGCACCTCCAATCCAAAACTAAGGATGAAGCGAGCTATTATGTAATGATGAACATCAATTCTTATCCTCTGATTCATCAGAAGCAGGCCCGAGCTCTGAGAGACATCGACCACTCACAATTCAGTGCAGATAAGATACCTCCGATTATCAAGACTATACCTCCGAATCGCCTTCCGAACTTATCGACAACGAATGGGGTGAATGGGACGGCAGCGACGCAACCCAAAGAATACAAGGAAGCCATGAGGACCAACGATGCGGAACGAGGAGATTATAGTCTTTTATTCGAGTTGTACCACCAAAGTGTCAATTTGGTTACATTGTAGAGTAGCTCACGTTCGAGGTCAGCACCTGAATTATTCCACACGACGGCATCATCCCATCCAGAGTATAAAGTAGCATTACCCATCCTATACTACACACGGTATACGTCCGTCAAGAGATGTCGATGATCGATGGCCATATCCTACTTCCCGTCAACACACAAACAAACACAGAGGATGCGCGACGTACTCGAGCAACGCGATCAACGACTGGATCACCGCCCACAGGAACGGGATCCACCTAAAAGTTTCGTCAGTCAGGGGCGAGACCAAGACAACGAAAACGAAAACGCACGTCGACACGCAAAACCCCCCCGCGCGATACACCCACACGATCACCCACGCGAGCACTGCAGCGCCCAAAACAGAGCTCAACACTCCGTAGGCCAGAAAGGCGAGCAAGACGAGTAAAGAAAACGTATAGCGGGATCGGCGGACGTTGGTCCTCCCCTTCCGCGTTCGGAGGGTGGGATTTTTGTCTCTGGATTCCCTGTTCTTGTTCTGGTTCGAGGGACGCGAGGACGTGGGTGGTGGGTATGTAGTGGATGGTCCAGGGACTGCGTCTGCGTCTGCAGACGGGTGCATGGTCGTGAGTCGAACTAGATCTCCATCCTCCCTGCCTCCACCCGAACCCTCATCTTCACCCTCCTTGCCATCCCCTCTTACCCGAGGCGGAACCACAAAATTCAAAAACGCATACACTCCTGCGACGAAATTGAAAGGAAGGTGGAAGATCAACGTCCAGTAGAGCGTGTACTTGAATACGTCTGCGGTGGAAGGAGGCCTTTGGCAGGGCGAAGGATTAAAAGGGAGGGGACGCACCCTCGGCATGAGACAGATAACGACCTCCAGGCCGATAAGCCGGCCCTACAAAGCCGACTTCGTATGCTGGGCTGTAGAGCGAGGGCCACGAGAAATTAGAATCGTCGAGACGGCCACAGTCCATTCCGCAAGTTACATTGACATCCTGGTGGTGAAGCAACTTTACTTATTACATAAGCAAGCTTGACGTCAACTCCGCCAAGCCGAAGTGCTTCTCAGTCCTACACTGTCGACAGACCTGCGTCAGTGTAATCGTCGCGAAGGATTTACCATACTTACAAAACGTCAACTCTTCGAGCATGCGACCCGATCTTTCTGGAAACATCACGTAGACGAACGCGACCCCAGTGGAAGACGTTCCACACAGTATCTGTCGTTTTACGTCCGCTCATGTCCACAGGAGTGTCCAAGGTTGACGACTACACGATGTACCATCTCCATCCTATCTCGTTAGCTTCAGAAACCACGAACAACTATGCATGTGGCGATCCATATGGCGTCGATCCAGCCTGAGATGGGATCAATGAACTGAACAAAGAACGACCCGCTGCGAGACCACCATTGGTACAATGCGAGACCCCTAGCTCAAAAATGGAACGGGAAGATCTCCGGCACAAAGCCTATCCACATTTGAGGCTCATCTCAGAATATGTTTTCATTCAAACCCTGATAGTGGCTGGACGTTTGTCAACCTGTCTACGATTCGCGGACGGACTGTCACTATACATACTGTCCGGCGCGCTAACGGTTTCCGTCGCACGCTCGACTCGGAAGCGCTAGCGTTCTGTGGGCCTCTCCGGCAGGGTATCTGTTATGTTAGGCCTCGCCGGTGTTTGAGGAGAAGTGGGAGGCGGCGCTTGAGCATGGCGGCGCTTTTCCGCCACTGTTCGGATACGGGGAAACAGAATGATAAGCAAATCACTTTTGGTTTGGGGTGTTCTGTGGTGCATTGACGTCCAGAGCAAGTGTTTGCTGATCCGGACCGGCCACGGCCGCGTCAAAACTATATCAATGATCGAGGACGATTCGAGGCCAAATCAAAGCCAAAAACTAAATCAACGCACGTCGACACATAAAATACCCCCGCCCCGCCACACATGACAAGACCAGTCGAACGCGCTCTCTTTCAAGTTTCCATCCGTCCGTCCTCCCCATCCTTCCTCACCCTCGGCACAAACGTCGAAATTGAAAAGTCCATGGATAAACAGCTGCAATAAAGGTGAATCGCAGATGAAATGTCAATGTCCAGCAGGGCGTGTATGTTCTGTCGCGCGCATAGGACGATCCCGACGTATTCCGAATCGCGCCGAGTGAACTCGGCGTAGAAGGGGGGACGCCTGTGTCGATGAGCATCCGACTTGGTAGGCTGGACCGAGGGCCACATAATTTCCATTCCATTAGATCGAGCGCTAGATAGTACGTCGTACGTCGTACAGCTTCAATAAAACCTAGACAAATCGTCTTCGGGGATATCGTACAAGATGAAAGTGATGAACAGCAAGTAAATCAGCAAGGGAACGAAAAGGCGAGAGAATAAAAGGAGAAAGGAAATCAGTCAACCATCGACTATCATATCCCCCCGCTCCCGCTCATCCATCCCCGGCGACTCCCTCCGCTTCTCCCAACCACCCCCTCCCTCCTGTATCGACCGCAACTCACGCTCACGCTTCGGCGTCTCGTACCCATCTGCGTCCTCGTCCAGCCGCAATTCGCTCAACCACGTTCGCGCAGACACTTCGCTTAACCGAATTCCCATCCGCAGCCCGTCTGGAGATGGGTACGATGCTGGAGTCGTTGAAGGCGTCGACAGCGGTGTGTCAGCTTGGGCCGGCGTAGACGGCGTTGACGTCAACCCGGGCATCGACGGATGGCGAGGTGCGCTCTCCGACGACGAAGAGGACATCGACGCAGACATGTATGACAACGAGTGATCCAACGGTGGCTCGTCAGAAGCAGAGTGCTGCCGCTGAAGCCCAATCACGCGCAAACGCTCCACCCATCTACAATACCATGAGCACCTCAAAACGCAGGAGCATCAAACCACTACTCACGCATCCGCACGATCCAGACTCTCCTTGACGACGCCCGTCACGCCGCGCATCATATCCAAGCTCTCCATCGCCAGCGTCAAGATATGCTGTGCAGCCCTCGTCGCCGCACTCGCTGTCGGTCGGACCATCCCCGCCATGCTCACTCGTGAAGGCGCCAGCGGAGACGATGCGCGAGACGACGCTGGCGTCGCGGACAGCGAACGATCTGGTCCGCCCGCATTACGTTCCTTGCGGTGTCGCGTTGCACCTCGCCGGTTGTTGCCGACAGTGCCCCCGGCTGCGGCACCGGCAACTGAGCTTGCGCCGGGGGAACCTTCGGGTATGCCGTGAGTGGCGCCCGCGTTCGCAGCGCTTGCCCATCGTTGGGGAAGGTGGAGGATGAAACCGCGGACGCGGGCACGTGCTGGTTCTGGGAGAGTGCCACCTGCGTACTTGCTGACGACGTCGACGACCTGGCGTATGGTATTGACGATGTCTCTGCGGACGTCATGGAGGGTGCGCATGTGAGTCGGCGAGATGTATGCATCTGATTCGGAGGGATCGATGACATAGGATTGAAGCGAGTCGATAAAGTCGCGAAGAATGAGAATCTGAGAATCGATGTGGGCTGCGGCGTACTGGAAAAATAAAAATAAAGTAAATTGAATGCATAGTCGCTCGCGCGTGTGATACGGACCTGAAGCCACTGTAAACAGTACTTTAAGCGGCGCATGCTTTCTTCGCTGACGGCGGCGCCGATGCCACCAGCCTCGAGAAGAACGGTCTGCCAACGACTGCGAGGTACGACCTGGCGATTTGGATCCTGTGATTGTGGTGTAGGAGTGCGGCTTTCGGTGTCTGGAGGTGGGGCGGGAGAAGCTAGTGGGCATGAGCAAAAAGGGATGTTAGACGAGCGAGACTGGTACCGCGGTCATCATCACCGTCGCAGGGTGCTTTTGAGGTGACGACTGGGCCTCTGGAGTCTGGGGATTGATCGACCTGCATCTTGTCGTCGACGGTCGAGGAGCGGCCGCGGTATCTCTCGAACTGGTGTGGAACGTGTAAGAGGGTAAAGAGAACAAAGAGGAAGGACAGACCCTGTCGAGCTGCCTGCACGCAAACTCGTCGAGTTGATCGACGGGGAGACGATGAATGACGGGGCGGGAGATGTTTTTGACGGATGATTCCATCATCTCAGCGCCGTACTGGGGGATGATGAGGGGATGAGCGACGGGGAAAGGAGCGACGGACCTTGACGACGCGGGAGGAAGCCTTGCCATGCTCGTATGCGCGGAGGGCGCTGCCAACGAGGGGCAGACAGGATACTCTGGAGACAAAGTCGGGCGGGGGAGGATCGGGGGGCGGAGAGGGGGCGTCGGGGGAGAAAGGGCGGGAGGTTGAGCGGGTGCGCATGTCTCCGAGAGCACTGACTGCGATTCGCACGCTCTCGTCGTGGACGTCGAGCGGGGACGGCGGGGACGGTGAGGTTGGGGAGGGAGACATGATGATGGGGTGGAGTGTAGTAATCACGTGGGTATGATATGGAATCTAGAATCACGTGTTTGTATTTACCTCGATTGAGCTCCACTGACCCCTATTAGATAATCAATATAATGTTGTTCAGTCTGGGGTGGCCTCTTAACGAGCCCGGTCTAGAGCTATTCACAATGTGGCTGGGTCACTCCCACCTCTCGCTCGTCCCACCATGGCAGACACAGACAGAATGATCAACAGCGAACTTGCTCTCCTCGCTGACGAACCAACTCACTCAGACGCTTTGTGGGACTGGGACGACCCCTGGGACACTCCCATCGACCCCACCTTCTCTCTTGACCTATTCCCCTGCCAAATCGAACAAGACCCCCAGCCACCACAGACCGTCCGTCCCTCCGATATCTCCTTCCATCCACCTCCAATCCACATACCCTCCCTCTTCGCGACCCCCTCCCCCGCCGAGTTCACCCCCTCTGACATCGACAGCAGCGACGACTATGACCCCTTCTATTCCTCAGACCCGGACTACCTCCCCTCGTCGTCGCCCGTCAGTGCACTCACACCCATCACACCCGTCAGCCCCAGCATCAACCCTGCCTCCCTCACCCTGCACTCCCGTGACTCATCCCCGTCCTCCACCCGCCCCTCCCGTCGCCCGTCGCGCACAATGACCTCAGTCCCCGTCCCGATTCCCAACCTCACAAAAAAGTCTCGCGGCCGCAAGGTCCCGACGTCCAGCAACGGCGAGCCTGTGTTCGCCGCCAGCAGGGACAAGACCAAGAAGGGCGTGAGGACCTATACCTGCCACGCAGACGGCTGCGGCAAGTGCTTCGTTCGCGGCGAGCATCTCAAGCGACACATTCGCTCTATCCATACCGACGAAAAACGTGGGTCTGACTGATCTTCAGTCCACACCCTCGGTTCACAATTTTTAACTTAGCCTGGATGTGCACCTATGAGAATTGCACTCGCGCATTCAGCAGACGTGATAACCTCAACCAGCATCTCCGTATCCATAAACTCCAGAACGACGACGACGATTGATCATTAGGACAATGGACCTATATTTTCACGCTATCATTATTGTTATCTTATCTCACCCATATCTGTATCATTAGCCCAATGCACGTTTCAATATAACTTGTCTTTTTTTCTGCATGGACAGGCATACAACATGTACGTGTAGTGCAGGCATGGAATGGAATCTGAAAAATGAATACAAAGAACGCTGACGACTCATGCCTCCGTCGCCGTTTTTCTGGTACGCTTCTTGGCGACAGTGTTCTCCCTACGTCACCGTCAGAGAAACGTCCGCATATATGCGCTCGATCTCCCTCACCTGAAACCATTCTTGAATCGCCTCGACACTCCCTTGAGGTACCGCATCCGACCCGTTCCGGTCGTCTTGCGACGCTTAGCCTTTTGACCCCACTCGTACGAGCGGAGCTTAGCAGCGGGGTAGCCGCACTGGCTGCAGGCTGTTTTCGATTCAATCAGAGTTTCCATTTGCATTTTTGGTGTCATCAGCACGCTACAGGATTAAAAGGGCACGCAACGCACTCTTGTGTTGTCTGTGGAATGCCCGGTTGCCGCATCGTCGGCAGATCGTGTGCGTCTTTGTGTGGCGCTTACTACGGGATCAAAACCATGAGCCGACGATCGAATGGCGTGCATGTGAACGGAAAGAAGAGGCAAGGTATAGTGAGCCGACGTGCAGTCCAACAGAGACAGAGCAGGTACGCACCCAAAGGACGAGGTACCTGATCAGATCAGAACAAACCAGCGCGGGCCCACAGAAGACACTGTCAGCGCGCAGGTGCACGGCGTCGTCATCGAACAAACGCACCTTTTGTCTGTCAGAGGAGGAAAGATAGAGGGAACGGTCAGCATCGATCCAATCCCACATACGGCAAAGAAAAAAGCGAAAGTCGAAAGACCCAAGACTCCCGTCATCCGACCTCCCTCATACCCATCCACCCGCCATCCACCCCTTCCGTCGCTCTCTCGACACCCAACGTGATTCGCAGACTCTCCAGAAGAACGGATAGACGGTCAGCACTCACCATCTCGTCGTTGTCTTCGTCGGTGTGTACAGTGTGGGTAGGCTTCAGTCGACTCCAGCCTCACCCCGTCCAAGACCGTGGGAACTGAAATCGAATTCCGCACGTGCATTCAACCTAATCAGGGGGTACCCCTGTCAAGATATGTAAGCGCAAACCCCAATGGATTATCCCCCCTATCCACATCTCCGGCTTCGCCGCCATCACTCACACCCGTCGCCGTAGCCACAATCCTGAGGTAAGTCATCTAGATAACCTCAACAAACCGCCCAGGCCGCCGATACATATGATGGGTAAGTATGTTCCGAACTATCTTGTGCTGGAATGGTTGCACAAGTGTAAAATGGGTTGTCCAGTCTCATAGGCTGCATTCACTCCACGCCGCGTGCGATCACCGCCCAGGTGAATCTGTAACAACATCTCTTCAAGACATGAAGGACCCGGTTTTCTTGCCAACGTGCGATAGCATCGCCGCCCATTACACTCAGAGTATCCGAAAATGTCGTGAGCTCAGGCGCTCATCGATGATCGTTTGACTGTACACGTGTTCGGGATGCACTTTGAGATTCGTTTATGCAGGACCTCCCCAACGTTCCGAATCGATGTCCGTGAATCTTTCGACTAATCCCTGTCCGATCTGTGTAAGCTCGACTCGCAGTAGAGTTGAAGAACTCGTCATTATCATTGTCGGCCACCGGCATCCGAAGACATCTCCGAGCCATCCCCACGTTTGGCCATCCAGATTCAGTGCTGTGAGATTGAGATGCAACGTGACAAAAAACACAAAGCTCGTCACTCTCCCTACCCGCCACCGGCGGTCCTTCCGGTTCGTTCCTCCATAGTACCATACGTTTCCGTCCCCTCATGTTCGCACAGCAATTCAGCCCCATCATACCTAAGCGCCTCCCGATCCTCCTCAAACACTGTCCAAATGTCACTAGCATGCCCCTCGCGGACAATCCAACCCACTCACATATTGTCAGCTCTTCGAGCGTACGACCAGATGTTTCAGGGAACATCACGTAGACGATCAGAACCTGAATGGCGTTCCACACACAGTACCTGACGTTCCGGTATCTCAGTATCCCGCTGCGTGTACCACGCGAGTGAAAACTAAAGCTTACATGATGTACCATCTCCATCCTGTCGTTTCCCATCAGCCCCACAGCTTGCTTCGAATCATGTCGGTAGCATGAACTTACCTATGGAGTCAATCCCGATAGGATTCATAAATTCGGCAGAGAATGCCCCGCAACGGTGCCACCACTCGTACATGGCCATGCCGCTCGCTCGGACGTGGAACGGGAAGAGCTCGGCCATGTATGCTAGCTCACGTCTCAGCTCATTCCATCCCAAAGCAAAATGGAACAATGCTCACTGAAGTTCAGGTTACCGATCGCCAGGTTGAAAGCTAGGCTGAACGCAAAGATGGAGCTACGGAACGTGTGGTGAGAACGCAGCACATTCAGTGAACAAGCTGACACTCACCCTAGCACCTCTAGAGCGGAGAGTCTATTGTGAGTGAGAGAATAATCCGCGCTGGCCATCGTAAAAGTGACAAGTACAACAAAAAGAGAAATAGTACAGGCCTGATCGCGGTTAACAGAGCGACGTGAGGAATCCGCGACCACACTACTTACCAAATACATAGTCCGTCGACGGAATCGAGTCATGATCAATGCAATCGCCGAACTGCTGACAAATTTCATAAAAACGTAGGCCAAGTTGACGACGTTCTTTACGCGATTATCACGAATACCAATGCTGTCCAAGATCGGGGAAAGGAAATTTCTGTTAAAGATGAAAGCAGTCAGTGCAATACATACAACAATACTTGCCGTAGGACTTACGAAATGAGTCCAGCTCCAGTCCAATTCAGGTTTAGACCAAGGAATGCCGTGATGATCATCCGCTTTCGCATTCCTGGCGTCGAGAACACAGTCCTCCGATTCGTCTGCGCGATATTTGGTCCCATCTTGAGCGTCTGCTTGATTTGCGCATACTCCGCCTGGACGAACTCAGAATCTTTGTCTCCCTCTCCATGAAACTTGACGAGAACATCAAGGGCTTCACTATATTTTCCATTATATATGAGCCAGCGAGGAGAATCGGGGATGAAGCAGATGAAGCAGACTTGAAAGAGACTGAGCACAACTTGAAGTAAACATGGGATTCTCCATGCCCAATTGCTGGTCATGGAGAAAGTCCCGAATGTCACAGCAGCAGCAGCCATAGCACCTACAATGGATCAGATGGGATAAACACACACAATCATGATTTGATTTACCAAAAAAATAGCAAGCACCGTAAAGGCCACCCATGATCGCTCTCTCTTTGGGATGTGAGAGTTCTGCATATTTCGACAATTAATAGGCGGAGTGAAAACTGCTCTGAAGTACAAACCTCCAATCAAAGAAGAGGCGGCTACAAGGCAGAAAACGTTGGACAATCCGAGGATGAAACGTGCAGCGACGAACATCGTGACTATTGAAGTGCCGTTGTGGGAAGTGACTAGGCGTTGTGAGAAATACATCACTCACAGTTCAGAGCGGATCCTTGAAGAATTCCCCCAATTATCGACCCTATACCACCGAGCAATATCGGCAAGCGTCTTCCGAATCTATCGACGACGAGTGGGGCAAACGGAACAAAAACAATACAACCCAAAGAATACATAGAAGCCATGAGACCCAATGAAGTGGAATGAGGATGGTTATAGTCTGTCGTTCCAGTCAATTCACTGTGGCGTCAACCATGCAAGCTACCTCACATTCGAGCCACGAGGGTACGGCCTGCAAGCCGTTTAACATGGTCGAGACGTAACTTTGTTTCGAGTCAGCTTGAACTTCTGCAATCGAAACACCAAGTCCATCACTTGCCCTTCTGTTACCTTGACTCCAATACAAGCCGGAAACATCAAGAGATATAAGAGTCGAAGGTTGGGCTTTCTGTACCAGGGAACCTTGTCTTGTTCTGCAAGCCGAGATACGATGGCGTCGTTGCCTTCCGGCTGAGCACAATTGCCTTCCGCCTCCCTCCGCGATGCCATTCCGATAGCGAAAGATTCCTGAGATTCCTGAGATTCCTGAGAGACTTGAACCGGGGCTCCGAGGAACTTCGCGACACAGCGTACGATGTGCTAGTGACTTGGCCTACGGAGAGGAACTTGCGAACTGTGAACCGAGGTTGAACCGGAGGGATGATGTCTGGTGGTAACCCTGAGATAGACCATTTTAAGTACTGATTGAGTTACAGTATGCGCTGAGCTCAAGCTTCAAACATTGAACAAATCGGATGTACAGTGATCCACCATCACTTGAAACAGCACCATCACTTGAAACAATCCAATTTAACATGTACACGTCGCACTATAATAATATTCTGAGTAGTGTAGATTGTTTATTATGTATCTAGCAAACTGTAACCAAATATAAATCACAGACTATTCATGAGTGACAATGGTGATTGCTGGATATATGTCAGAAATATCACTTTTTTGTATATTATGAGTGTGTATTAGGTGTGTGTAGCAACTCCGGGTGTTGGGGACTTAGCATTCACCCATTCATGATGTTTTCTCAACAATAATTGATCCCAGATGGAAGGGACACTGTGCCAGCAACATGCCGAGCAGGCATAGATTTTGCTTTGCTTATCACGTCTTATCAGTGCCACAATCTTATCCAATGGTCACGCACGCCACTGTCAAAGTCACTGGCTGCATCAATCACAATTTTCAATATGGTGCAAAGTACTACAACACAGTCTAAGGCTAATGGACCATGGTTGGCCATGCATACTCTAAAAGAAAAAAGAAACAACTGCAATCCGAGACACAAGAGAAGGCCATTGCTGAAGCCATCAAGATCATCTCTGAGGAGAAGATGAAACCGGAGGGGCAAAGACGAAGTCACCGGGAGGTTTGCCGGACAGTTGAGAATGAATGGCAGCGGAAACCAGGTTGTGGTAATGTGAAGGTCAGCCATGTTACCGTGCAACGAAGGGTAAACGGAGGGCGGAGTTGCCAGCAATACAATATGGTCCAGAATTCTTGGCTCACGTCCGAGGAAGAGGACCAGGTGGTTAATTTTGTGCTAGACTATGCAGCACGAGGATTTCCTCTTGACCACAAATCACTCAAGCAACACATTGACACACTCCTACACACAAAAGCGACGGCCGACTCGGACTTCCCCAAAAACGGAGTGGGGAAGAATTGGACGGAACATTTTATACAGCGGCACCACGCCAGAATCCAGCAGTTCTGGAGTTCTCCGCTCGAGTCTGCTCGCGGACGCGCTGTCAACGAACACACCAATCGAGCCTGGTTTAATATGCTCGGCAACACTCTTCAGACACACCAAATCGAGCAGGGTTGCGTCTGGGCAGCCGATGAAACTGGTTTCCAGCCTGGCGGGGGTCAGAGTCGACGGGTTATTGGTACTGCTAAAAAACAAGTTCAGCATCAGCAACGTGGTGGTAACAGAGAAAATATTACCGTGATGGTCACGATCTGTGCTGATGGAGAGGAGATACCGCCAGCTGTGATCTATAAGGGAAAGAGTTTCAATACCTCATGGCATCAAGGAAATGATATGAAAGCCTCGTATGTCATGAAAATGATTGGAATAAAATGCACGGGACTTACTTTCTACAGTATTGCTTACTCGGATAAGGGGTGGACCGATCATGTGATTAGTCGAATGTGGATTGAAGACTTCGACAAAAAAACCCGTACAAAGGCAAACGGACGTGCCCGGCTGCTCCTCGTTGATGGGCATAACTCGCACTATACCAAGGACTTCTTAGATTATGCCCGCAAGCATTCCATTCACGTACTATGTTATCCGGCACATGCGACACACGTCTATCAAGGACTCGATGTTGTCGTCTTTGGACCACTGAAACAGTTCTGGGCACAGGAACGGGATCAATTCGAATCAGAAACCGGACAGAAAATTACGAAGGCAAACTTTATCTCGGTCTACCTTTGTGCGCATCGCAGAGCACTAACTGCGAACACGATCAAAGCCGCCAAGTTTCGTGTTACTGGTGCTTGGCCTTTCAATCCGAGTGCTATAACCAAGGATCAGATGGCACCAAGCCTCGAGACTTCACTTGAAGGCCACATGCCATTGCCACAACCTAGTCCTGTCCGAGCTGTTTCCACACTGATTCGTCAGTATGGAACTCGGGAGCATGCAGTAGCGGCGGAATCATCAACAGAAAACCAAGAACAACATACTACCTCCGTGCAGAACTCTGCAAATGATGCTCGCGGAGCACTGGCAACGACTTCAGCTGCCTTTCTTGTCCAAGGTGCCCGGCTTACCTCCGATGATCAGCTTCCTGAATTCATTCCGGCACCGGTGTCGCCAACACGTAAACGCCACCACGACCTATTGAACAAACCCGCTGAAACCCCGGTAGAGGAATCCTATCAAGAGGAACTTCGTCAGTCCTATTCCCGTGAAGAAGCCATGAAATCAAACTTGATTTGTACACAATCAGCTATGGTGCTGCAATCAATCTACTGCACTCGAGTAAGGGGTCAGTTAGCTGCACAAGAAGAGAAGGAACAGACTGGAGGGGCGAAAAAAGCACGGCTAATGGGGAACGGGATGCCAAAATACTTGTCTGGTGATGAGTTCTATCACCAGGTGGTGGAAAACGAACGGAAGGTGGTGGAGGCTGAAAAGAGTCGAGATGAACAGCGGAAAAAACGCGATGAATGGGCAGAAACACTTACCATATGGCGACAGGCAGACGGATTGCGTCTCGAGAGGAACAATAACCGAAGGCGTGCGCACCAGGAGGCCATTGCTGAGTGGGAGAGGGAACGGGATTTAGCGAAGGCTGAAGGGCGGAGGGCTGGTTGGAAACGGCCAGTCCTTGGAAAGCTTGAGGGGCCATTGCCCCGGCCAGTGAAAGATGGGGACAATGGAGGTGATGGTGATGAAGAGGAGGGCAGTGGGAATGAGAGCGATAGCGGAAGTGTCGAGGCGTGACATGTGACAACCCGATTGTCGATAATAAGCTGATGAGATCGCTTACACGGGTTTGATAATTATATAAGCTGTGATATACTACTTTCGGACTGGTTCAAGTGATGGTGAATGCCCGATAACACAATGAAAATAAAACAATGAATTCGTATGTTTACACAACACAGATCTCCTTGAATTTTTTTTGAGATGGTCTTTATGTACATAGAATAACATCTGAACAATTTGATCTACATTATTTTTTGTTGTGCTGTATCGAGAGCCGTGTAAAATTTGCTGTTTCAAGTGATGGTGGATCACTGTACCTAACTCGGCAAGAGTTGTGGATAAAGGGTTCGTCAAGGTAGCAGGAATCGGAGGAGGCTGATTGGAGGGTTCAGGTGGAGGAGTGTTGAATGATGGTGTACTGTCCGCCATGAAGGATAATGGGTTAAAGAAGCTGATCGGGGAATCAATCATGGACAGTGCAGTGGGGGCAGCAGATAACATCGCTGCGAAAGGGTCATTGGTGAGTTGCTGGGGATTTTCGTTGTTTCTTCGTCCTTGCTGACCGTCCTGCCTATTCCTGCCTCGGTAGGCACTACACCCTCCCACCCTCAACCTCTCCTGATACGCCAACTTGGTTACACAGAAAAGACACCTTATTCCTTTCTTTCTGAGTGACTTTGTGAACTCTCTCAACTCTCCTTTAGGAAGTCAGCGTGTTTCAGGCTGATTTGGCAGTTGGAACGTGCGTATCCAACATGCATGTTCAGTTTGGTCTTCCTCGTCTGAATCATGTGTGTTGCTTCGACTTTCCGGGGTCCAGCCGCCCGGAGGGCCTTTATATTGGAAACCCCGGTGTGTAATGAAGATAGCAACAAAATTACGTACATTATTTCCTACTATGGACATTTTGCACAGAATCCGCTTGCTTATGCCACAAGGTGATATTATCGGTCACGACTCACCATCCCCGCCAAAATCCCATCAGTCCTGTCGCCAGACTGGCTAACGCCCGCCACTTGGAGTAACTTGGTTTTGTAATGCAGGGCTCCAACACGCTCAACCAATCCATGCAGGGATTGTGGTCAGCCCATCGCAAAGCAAAGCTAAATCTCAACGCTGCCGTGGTACCGCAAACGACAACACCGACCACGAAACGCAAGTTACGCCGTACTGTGGACAACGAAGGTACCAAGCGACCCCGCTCGGCCACTGCCACCAGTGGGAGTGGGGTCAGTACATCCAACCCATACGCCCCACCTCATATACGCCTGTCCGACCTCGGTGGGGTGGAGGTCTGCATCGAAAAGATGCTCGAGCTCGTCGCGATGCCGTTGTGCCATCCCGAAATCTACGTACATACAGGCGTACAGCCGCCTCGTGGAGTTTTATTGCATGGTCCGCCTGGTTGTGGCAAGACGTTGTTGGCGAACGCGATTGCTGGGGTGATACCTTCTGTTTGACCGTATCTTGGATGTACTGACGTGTGGTTCTGATTGGGGCGCGATATAGGAGCTTGGGGTGCCGTTTATTAGTATATCGGCGCCGTCGATCGTATCGGGGATGTCGGGGGAGTCGGAAAAGACGCTCAGAGACACATTTGAGGAAGCGAAGGTAGGCTGCTACAACATTCCCTTCATCCCCTACCGACGTTGCCCAGCGTGTCGCGCCATGTCTTCTGTTTATCGACGAAATTGACGCCATCACGCCGAAACGGGAGAGCGCACAGAGGGAAATGGAACGGCGGATAGTGGCTCAGTTTTTGACATGCATGGATGGTCGGTATCCGTCTCCTCAACTTTATCAGAAAAGCACGACTTAATAGTGTAAAGATTTATCTTGGGAGAAGACAGAAAACCAGGCTGTAATCGTCATCGGTGCTACCAATCGTCCCGACTCTCTGGATGCTGCCCTGCGTCGCGCTGGTCGGTTTGATCACGAAATAAGCATGGGTGTTCCCGACGAAGACGCCAGGAATAAGTTCGTATTCCCCGCACCTCGTCAAGTCGTTTGCTTACGTGTCGGAGCTCAGAATACTTCGTGTATTATGCGCAAAACTTCGACTTGAGGGTGATTTTGACTATGCATCCCTCGCAAAAGCAACTCCCGGGTATGTTGGTGCAGACCTATCGGCATTGACTGGGGCTGCAGGCGTTATCGCCGTGAAGCGAATATTCAAGGAACTCTCTGAAAGGACTCTGATTCTACCTGACGCACTCGAAGTGTCCAAGGAAAACATCGATACCCCAATGATCGTCGATCCGACCCCTCACATCCCCACCATAGAAGCATCACCACCTATTCGACCGTTCTCATCACTTGTCAGCAAGCTCTCCTCGAGTTCCATAGCGCATTTCTTGAATGCACACCCATACCCACTGACAGAATCACAGCTTGCACCCTTGGGCATCACATTCTCTGATTTCCGCGATGCACTCTCCCAAGTCCAGCCCTCGTCGAAACGTGAAGGCTTCACCACGGTACCCGATGTTACGTGGTCTGACATCGGCGCGTTGCATGGGACACGGGAAGAACTCCAGATGGCAATCGTGCAACCGATACGACGACCCGAATTGTTCAGCGCTGTTGGGATCCAAGCTGCATGCGGCGTGCTACTCTGGGGCCCTCCCGGATGTGGGAAGACGTTACTTGCGAAAGCGGTGGCCAATGAGTCAAGGGCGAACTTCATTAGTGTGAAAGGACCGGAGTTGTTGAACAAGGTGGGTTTATTCGTCGCATCGCGCGATTCTTAGCTTACGATGAGCGGTGTTTGGTCAGTATGTCGGCGAGAGCGAAAGAGCGGTCAGACAGGTATTTTCGCGCGCACGTGCGTCATCACCCTGTGTTGTCTTTTTTGACGAACTCGACGCCTTGGTACCGAGACGTGATGACAGTCTTGTGCGTCTCTCTACTCTTTTCTTTCTGTTTATTTGTATTTTATTTATTCCATTCGTTTACATCACGCGCATGGTTTCAACACGAAAGTCTGATTCATCCGCTCGCGTTGTCAACACCCTCCTCACCGAACTAGACGGCCTCGAGGCGCGTAAATCAGTCTACGTTATCGGTGCGACCAACCGACCGGACATGATCGACCCTGCCATGGTACGTCCGGGCCGCCTAGACAAGCTGCTGTACGTCGATCTCCCCACTCCCTCGGAACGCGTCGAAATTCTACGAACTTTGATGACGCGAGTGCCAGTGGCAAAAGGGGATGGAGATGGAGATGGAGATAGCAGGGAGGACGTGAGGGAGAGTGCGGAAAGACTGATGAGAGAGCAGTGTGAGGGGTATAGCGGGGCAGATTTGGCAGCTGTGGTGAGAGAGGCGGGGGTGGGAGCGTTAAGGCGCGTGTTGGGTTCGTTTGAGGGCATGGAAGAAGCAGAAGAGGAGAGAGGGGGAGTGGGAGCGTCTAAAAATGGGGAAGCAGGTCCGAGGGTGGTGGTCACGGCAGCGGACTTCGTGCGCGCGGTGGACAAAGTTGGGCCGAGTGTGTCGGTTGCGCAGAGAAGAAAGTACGAGGCGCTTCGCACAAAGTTTGCGGGGTTGCCAGTGAGGGCTAAGGGGGATCGGATCGAGGACAACTTGTAGTTCGGAAGACAGTATGAATGACCCCTATATGATAATTATCACGTGACTTGTTGCGCGGTGACCAACTCGGACAATGACATTGTACAAAACTCATACTACTTGAGTCAATTGACAAGACAGCGTTGAGACAGCGCCAGTTGGTACTCCCAACTTTCGAGCCACGTACAGCGACATGCACATCAAGACTTTGACTATCCAAGGGTTCAAGTCCTGTGAGTAGTAGTGACTCGCCCAATCAAACTTTTGCTCACTCCATCCCAGACCGTGACCAGACGCAAATCGAACCCTTCTCTCCAAGTCATAACGTGGTCGTCGGCCGCAATGGCTCTGGGAAGAGCAATTTCTTTGCAGGTGAGTTTCCTCAAATATTCATCTCTGGCGCGAGATACTCAAGTTGTACCGGTCAGCCATTCGGTTCGTCCTCTCCGATGCATATACTTCAATGTCCCGCGAAGAACGTCAAGCGCTTCTACACGAAGGCGTTTCTGTAACGACCACCCTATCTGCCTATGGTACCTCTTCAGTACCTCTTCCTCCCTTTTGCTCATACAGGATACAGTCGAGATCATCTTTGACAACACCGACAACAGGTTTCCTACTGGGCGCGAGGAAGTCATCATTCGACGAACGATTGGTCTGAAGAAGGATGAATACAGTCTTGACAAGAAAAGCGCCAGCAAAGCGGATGTGATGAACCTCCTCGAAAGCGCTGGGTTCAGCAAGTCCAATCCATACTACATCGTGCCGCAAGGCCGGGTAATTTGTCTACTTCCCCCTTCGACAGCGCGCGCTGACACTTGGTATTTTAGATAACCGCGTTAACGAACGCCAAAGATCACGAGCGGCTTGCACTGCTTAAGGAAGTTGCAGGAACCAAGGTTTACGAGCAGCGGCGTGCCGAGTCTCTGCGTATTATGGCGGAAACGGACGCGAAGCGTACCAAGATCAACGAATTGCTGGAGTATATCGAGTCGCGTCTGACAGAGCTCGAAGAAGAGAAAGAAGAGCTGCGAGAATTTCAGGAAAAGGATAAGGAGAGACGTTGTCTCGAGTACGCTTTGTATCAACGTGAACTGGAAGAAGTCGGCGAGGCCTTGGAAGAGATCGAGGAAGAACGCCGGGGAGAAGTCCACGGCGCGAACATGCGCCGTGAACAGTTTGATACGCGCGAAAAAGATATTCAGGTTGGCACAAGTCGTTTCACTTCGCTTGTGATCTCTCATAGCTTTGCAGCGCCTCGAGCAAAAAATGTCACAAACCAAGCACAATCTGTCGACTCTCAACATTACCCGCCAGGACGCTCAATCTGAACTATCTGACCTCGTCCGCTCTCGTACAGAGCTGGAGTGCATTATTTCCGACCTGCTGTCTGCAGGTGAACGCGAGGACGGACGACGTGCCGAGTTTGAAAGTGAATTGACATCTTTGGAGAAACAGATTCAATCAAAGGAAAGGGAACTATCACAATTGATTCCTCGATGGAACGATGCACGCGCGAGGGAATCCGTAGAGAAGCGTAAAATGGAAGAAGCACGCACGCACCTGAATGCCCTACTCGCAAAGCAAGGGCGTGTCAAGCGGTTCAGGACGGTAGCGGAGCGAGACAATTACCTTAGACAAGAGATCGCCTCGCTTGACGCGTATCAGAATACTCGATCTGCTGTACTCGAATCGACAAGGCAAGATCTCGCGTCCACGAAATCGTCGCTGGAGGACATCGTCCAGAGGATGGAGGGTATACAGGGTAGCCTAGAAGATGGAAAACAGCGGGTCCGGACTCTAGGAGAGCAGCTCGTGGAGCTCAAGGATCAACAGAGCGATCTCAGCGAACGGCGGAAAGAACTCTGGAGAGAAGATTCCAAGTTGGGTGGTCTTGTCGCACACGCAGGAGATGAACTCAAGTCTGCTGAGCGGAACCTCGCTTCCATGATGGACAAGGTAAGAAAGAATTCTTGCACACCATGAATGGTCTTTGATTAATTGCTTGGTAGGATACGGGCTCAGGGTTACGTGCAGTCGATCGGATTGCACAGAGACATGGTCTGGAAGGTGTCTACGGTCCACTATACCGTCTCTTTGAGATTCCAGACCCAACGTTCAGTACTGCCATTGAACTCACTGCTGGCAACAGGTAAATGATAAATTCGTGCATACATAGCCAGCTAAAATGCCTTTGTTAGCCTTTTCCACGTCGTTGTCGATACAGACGAAACAGCCTCCAAGGTTCTCGATATTATGTTGAAAGAAAAGACGGGCCGTGTCACGTTCATGCCTCTTAACCGCCTCAAACCGAAACCTCCCACATCCGTTCCGCCCGCACAGGATGCACTCCCTCTCATTGATAAGATTCGATTTGATGCTACGCACCAAAAGGCGTTCCAACAGGTGTTTGGGAAAACATGGGTGTGCCGAGATCTGACTGTCGCTGCGGCCTATGTGAAGAGTCATGGGGTCAACACAATTACGCTCGACGGTGACAAGGTCGATCGCAAAGGTGCACTTACAGGCGGTTATCACGACGTTCGACGATCCCGCATTGAAGCCATCAAGGCAGTTGCATCGTGGCGCACGAAATTTGACTCTGACGACAAACGTGCCAAGGAGGTGAAAACCGAGATTACGCGGATCGAGCAGGAGATCACCCGCCTTACCGGCAAGATCCAGGTGTTGGCGCTGCAACAGGCGCAAGCACGCGAGTCGAGAGAGAATTTCCTGCAGGACGTTACGTCATTGAGTAAAGAGCGCGAGCGACTGGATGCCCGGGTACTGTCACTTGAAACGGAGATTGGTGATCTGGAGACAGAGCTGAATAGTACGGGCGCTCGGGCTCAGGGGTATCAGCAAGAACTCTCGACTCCGCTCACGCAGAATTTGACGGACGAGGAAGCAAACATGATGGATGCCTTGGGTATCGAGGTGGAAGAACGGAGACGACAGGTACTCGAGTTGGGCAGGGCGCGATCCGATGTAAGCCGTTCCGGTCGTTCCACTCCTGATGATGTTGAATCTATGCATATCAGCTGGATGGTAGGAAGAACCTGATTGAAATCGAGTTGAACGAAAGTCTCCGTCGGCGACAGCGAGAGCTGCAGGTTAAACTGGAAACTCTAGGTGAAACTACGAACGGGAGTGTCGCATCGGCCGAGTCCCTTGATGCACGGAAGCGGGAGCTTCGGTCGCTTGGTACCTCGATAGCGGCTGCGACCAAGCGTTCGCAAGGTATGACCTCCGACAATCCCGCCGTTCATCGCTTCTCATAAAGGAACACACGCAGATGCAGACAGGGACGTCGAAAGACTGAACGCAGAAATGCAAGAACTGCGTTCGTCTTTGGAAAGGGGGCAACAGCAACAATCGGAAGATAGCCGGAACGTTACGAAGCTGCAAAAGAACACAGAACGGTACCTTGCCAAAAAGCAAATGTTGACATCGCGCAAGGATGAATGTAATCGCAACATTCGTGATCTCGGGGTGCTACCTGAAGAGGCGTTTGAAAAGTACACGAACGAGAAGCTCGATCGGGTTCGTGATCCCAATTCGTATTTCAGAGCACAGGCCAGCTGACGTGTGTTTCGGTTGTTAGCTGGTCAAGAAACTTCATACCGTGAACGAGGGGCTGAAAAAGTTTGCACACGTGAACAAGAAAGCGTTTGAGCAATACAATTCTTTCACGAAGCAACGGGATCAACTCTTGCAACGACGCGAAGACCTCGACAACTCGGCTACGTCAATTGAGGAGCTCGTGCAGGTGCTTGATCAGAGAAAGGACGAAGCGATCGAGCGGACGTTCAAGCAAGTGGCGAGTAACTTTGAGGAGGTGTTTGAGTGTTTGGTGCCCGCTGGTCGAGGTAGATTGATCATCCAACGACGAATAGACCAGGTCGGTTGCAAAGGGTCTTCCGTGGAGCAACTCCGTGCTCATGCTCGACTCAGGACGAAGAGGCAATGGACGAGGCGGATGACACTCAGCAAAGCACGATCGACAATTACACCGGCGTTGCTATAAAGGTAGTTGACCATGCACCGAAACGATTGATGTTGACTGAGAGCATTTGCAGGTATCGTTCAACTCGAAGGTCGACGAGGGCTTGCGGATACAACAGCTGTCTGGTGGTCAGAAGTCGCTTGTTGCGCTCGCTACGGGTATGAGGCTCGTTTTTTGACTATCAATGAGAGGATTGACACGATTCGTTTGTAGTGTTTGCGATACAAAAGTGTGATCCTGCGCCGTTCTACCTGTTTGACGAGGTATGCAGGTTCCTCAGACGAGGGGACGTTATGACATTCATGCTGGAGCCAACAGATTGATGCCAACCTCGACGCTCAATACCGCACCGCTGTTGCAAGTATGTGATCCCATTCCGTCTTTCGTGTCATGCTCAGTCGAACACGTCTCCAGACATGATCAAGTCGCTTGCACATACGGCTCAGTTCATCACGACGACGTTCCGACCTGAGATGTTGGTCACCGCGGACAAATTCTACGGGGTCCTGTTCAACAACCAAAAAGTGAGTTCGATCCGGTGCATCAAACGAGAAGAGGCGATGGAGTTTGTGGATCAGGTGCGGCGTTGTTTTTATTTGCGGTCGCGGGTTTGAGGCTGATCATTGCTTGCAGGAGGCACAAGCACAGTGAAACATTGTCATTTTTTTGCTCTTTGCACGGCGCTCCGTGAATAGTAGTTGCCATGCGGCGAAGTTATTGTTATCGCTATCGGTCGGCTTTAAATAAGCTTTTGTACTAATACATTGTACTATTCGACTTATGATGCAGTGGGTGCGAGGTGTACTAGCAAGCAGCGCCGAGCTTCTTGGACTGCAACTTGCATTTTGAATTAGGCTGAACGACGGCCCCGTATAAGTTAACGAAAAAAAAAAAAAGAATTTACACTCAAAAACTTGTTCGCTCGACGGGACAGAGATTGACAACAGATGATATAATCACCAAGTGACCAACCACAGCCACCGCACACAAGCGGCAATTCCCGAACGAGATAGATTGGTGTTCGCGGAACCCTCACTTCGAACAAGGCCGAAGTTCAATCTCATCAAGGTAAGCAGCTGTTGTCGACGTCCACGCTCCCCAGCGACATCCTATTGGCGATGTGCGTGTGTGGGGTGGGTTTGATACCGAGATAAACGAGCGTCTGAGATGGATCGAGTGGGGTCGGGTTGGATGTCGCTCGTGGGCATGGGCTGTTGCGCAACATTGTGGATGCTTCACCCGACTGGTTCTGACGTTTATCCTGCCAGACTTGAAATCACTCATCACTCATGGCCACCACGAAAACGACGAAGGGCAAGGCAGCAGGTGCGTGTAGAGGCCTGCTTATTTTGCATGACGAAACGGAGCGACAGTTACAGCCCCCGCTGGCAAGACCAGCAAAGATGCCAAGGCCAAGACGGCCAAAAAAGCTGCTCTGCAGGGCGTGCACTCTCATTCGTCGCGCAAGCCACGGTTCTCGGTGACGTTCCGCCGACCCAAGACGCTCAAGCTCCCACGGAAACCCAAGTACGACCGGAAATCGATCTTTCATGCGCCAAGAATGGACGAGTTCCGTACGATCGTGTCGTGCGTGGCGGGTTTTTGTTGACTGAGTAGGGTGGGACGGGACGCTGACGGACAGGTAGACCTTTGAACACCGAATCGGCGATGAAGAAGATTGAAGAGCACAACACGCTGGTGTTCATCGTTGATATTCGAGCGAACAAGCATCAGATCAAGGATGCAGTGAAGAAGCTGTACGACGTGCAGGCTGCCAAAGTGAACACGCTCATTCGGTAAGTGCGACATGCATGTGCGAGGCTGGTATGCGAGGCTGAAGGGAGACGTTCAGACCGGACGGGAAGAAGAAGGCGTACGTGCGGCTTGCTGCCGACCACGACGCGCTGGACGTGGCCAACAAGGTGAGGCACAGTCGTGACGATGCGATGTTTGCGGGGGTGCTGATCTGAGATGGTGTTAGATTGGTTTCATCTAAAGTGGCGGTGCGGCGGCGGTTGTTTTGACGTGGTAGTATTGTCGATTATGTCCCATGCCTGTCTGCCTGTCTGCCTGTCTGTCTGTCTACATGCAAGCAATACAACTACGAATATGCCACGTCCGGCGTCGTGAAATCGTTGCGAGGGCGTGAGGATGGGTCGGTCGGGGAGGGGAGGATGTTTGTTTTATTTAATAATGGGATTGGCTAGGCGACGGGCGACGGTCGTGATGGGGCCATGGAGGCTTCTGATCTCGACTCTCTTCTTTCCTCTCTTTTTTTTTTTCTCATTCCCTCGCCGTCGCTGAGCCTTTTTTTCCCACTGGATTGTGGCTCTGAAACGATTCTCGCGACGGCATAGATTCTCTTCGTTTTCTTGTCCATTTGCTTTCTTGACAACTGCTGGCAGCTGCGGGCCTCTGCAAGCCATCTACGCTCATTTGCCCAACTCCTCGCTCTTCTAGATGCTTCTCTCCCTTCTCCTCCTCATCCTCCCCATCGTCGACGCTTCCCACTCCTCCTTCTCAAAGTCACATGCCCGACGTTCCCTCTCCCTCAAGCACAGGGAACCACAGGGCGGTCTCGGTCTCGATCTCGGTCTGTCCTCTCCCGCTTCCCTCCCCCGCGCTCACATTCATTTCTCCTCTTTCCAGGTAACCTGACCAACAGCCTTGTCAACATACTCGACGGCCAGAGCACGAACTCGACTTCTTCCGTCCTCCCCGCTTCGTCGACCCAGCTTCCTTCGTCGACCTCCTCCTCCAGCTCCTGTGGTGGATTGCTTGGCCTTGGCCTTGGCTGCTCTCCGACGCCGACGCCGACCACCTCGCCAACCACCTCGTCGTCCCCTATGTCGTCCCCCACGTCGTCCCCCACTCCGAGTTCGTCGTGTAATGGTCTCTTGGGTTTGGGTCTGCTCTGTCCTGACTCGTCGACTCCAACAACGACGAGCTCCTCGACCCCTTCTTCCACATCGACTTCTAGTACGCCTCCACCGTCGACAACATCCCCCTCGCCAAGTACGTCGTGTAATGGTCTCTTAGGTTTGGGTCTGCTCTGTCCTGACTCGTCGACTCCTACAACGACGAGCTCCTCGACCCCTTCTTCCACATCGACGTCGAGTACGCCTCCACCGTCGACCACATCCCCCTCGCCAAATACGTCGTGTAATGGTCTCTTGGGTTTGGGTCTGCTCTGTCCTGACTCGTCGACTCCTACAACGACGAGCTCTTCTTCCACATCGACGTCGAGTACGCCTCCAACGACGCTCCCTCCTCCGTCGACTTCTAGTACGTCCACATCGATGATCCCCACTCCCTCTCCGAGTTCGACGTGCAATGGTCTCTTGGGTCTGGGTCTGTTCTGTCCTGACTCGTCGACTACTACATCCACAACGACGAGCTTCTCGGCCCCTTCTCCCACATCGACTTCTAGTACGCCTCCAACGACGCCCCCTCCTCCATCGACCCCCACTTCCACTCCGAGTTCGACGTGTGATGGTCTCCTTGGTTTGGGTCTGCTCTGTCCTGACTCGTCGACTTCATCTACATCGACGTCGAGTACGCCTCCAACGACGCTCCCTCCTCCGTCGACTTCTAGTACGTCCACATCGACGACCCCCCCTTCGCCAAGTACGCCGTGTATCTGGGGTTTGGGTCTGTTTTGTCCTGGTGAGTCGACTTCCTCTACGTCTACAACGTCGACCCCTCCACCCTCCCCGACTTCCACTACATCAACATCAACGACCCCCCCTGCTCCTGCTCCTTCTCCGACTTCCACTTCATCATCTTCGACGGACACATGGCCTTTGCTTCCATCGTTGAGCACTAGTTCAAGGTATGTGAATATATATATATATATATCCCCATGCATTTCATCGAACTAACGTTTCGAATTCGATCGCGAAAAGTTCACCTCCCGACCTTTACACCACAACCACTTCTTCAACATCCACCACACCCACATCTTTCACTCCTACGTCCAGTAGCTCTAGCTCGTCGTCCACTAATTCCAACTTCAATTACTTGTCCTCGGTTTCCTCGCTTTTGCTTAATAGTCTTCCGCCAAAGCTTCCGCCGACGATGACCGATCCAGACCTGCCCACAACCACTCCTTCGTTGTTTTCGGTACCGCCTTTGGCCTCTCCTTCCCTTCCCCCCCTCCCTAGTGGATTGCCCAGCAGCATCCTGCCGCAACCCGCGCTCGACGTCAATAGCCTTCCGAGTACCGATGTCATGATCACTATTTTGTTCAACAATTCTCTCAACTGGCAATTTGTGGCGCAAAATGCAGTTCCTGTGGGCCAGTTTTTCGAGTACTTCCCTACTGTGATCTCTACGGCCCTTGGCATCGATGGTATGTTTTTCGAGTGTGTATTGAATCGTCCACCAAATTAATTCCGTGCCAGTCGGAGAGGTTCATAACTTCGAACTATCGGTTTATGAGCCCTCGTCATACAGCGGGCCAGCGGATGTGGACAAACTTCTAACGACCTGGAAAGGTTTCATCCCAAAAGACGACGTTTCCACACTTGCCAGCCTTATCGCGAACCAGAAATCTAGCTTCTATACAGCTCAACTTGGCACCATCCCCACGGAGCTAGCACAGTGTGTCGATCCGACCTTCCAACTGAATTCCATCCAAGGTCCGACACCTGGTAGTGGAAGCAGCAACAGCGGCGGGACTTCATCAAGTGGATCTAATGTTCGCCAGGACGCTATCATCGGTGTCGTCAGCTCCCTTGGTGCTGTAGCGGTCCTGATCGTGGCATACGTGGGCTACAAGGCCTACCAAAGGCGCCAAGCGACTGGCCATAGACGTCTCACAGAGGCCACGGGCCACGTTGGTGTACGACCCGAGGGCCAAGAGTTCGATCGAGACAGCGTCGGCGGTCAACGGCGAAGGAGCTTCTATTACGCGGAAGACAGTTTGAGGGGCTATCAGTCCTCGCATGCAGACGAAGACGGTTACGATCACCACGTTACAAGCGTACGAGAACGCCGCCCTATTCAACCAGGCACAATTTCCACACCCATCTTGCGCGAGAGCACGATGAACTGGTGATCCATGCCGTGCTTCAATTTCGTCTTGGTTTTGCACTCTTTTGCTGGAACGCATCACCCTCTCATACCCCTTGTCTTTTGCGCCTCTAAACACCCACATCAGAACATTATCTTTATCAGTCTTTGTTTGCTTTCTATCATTGTCATTTTTTTCGCTTCGAGGTCTCTTGGCTTTTGTTCCTGCATTGCTGGATTCTTTTACTGAGTGTCTTATTTGTGCATTTTTCGATGCGCTTATAGGTTGCGAGGGAGTTCTGGCTCAGTTGTTTAATGCGGTAGACGGGCTCCCCGTTGCCGACCTTTTTGTCTAAAGAAAAAAATGGCCCGAGGGTATTTGATCGACCATTGACATGTGTACTTGTGTAAAATTGCAACGACGTTGGGCTGCGCTTCTTTTCCTAGGACGTGCCGGTACTTCGGCGTTTTTACATGTAGTCATGGGACGACCTTGCCGTGTCGGCGCGGCGCATGTGCAACCAATAGAATACTTACCATAGCTCATCTTTCCGCTGGCATCCCCCTGGTTGTTGCTTGTTCTCTAGTTGAGTCCTCGACATGTTGTTTTATTTCTGTCACTGTTTCTTGACCTGACACCGTTACTGGTGTTTGAGGGTTGCCCCTCTGTGACCGAATGATACGGGGGATTTAATCTATTCCGAACGCGTATATTTTCAACAGAGCGAATGAAAACGCGGATCTGCGGGGGGAAGGGAGGCGCGAGTGAGCGCAGCCCACTATCGATTGACAGTCACACGCAGAAAGAAAAGGAAAAGAAGACGGTTGCTATAAATCTAGTCCGACCCAGGCTGACGCGTGTCTGCAACTCTCGTCAAAAACCGTTCGAGGACCGCCTTGCCTCGCCGGAGGTTGGCGAGCGAGATACGCTCGTTGGGCAGATGCGCTCGGTCCTTTTTTTTTTTTTTTTTTTTGGAAAAAGAGAAAGGGAGCCAACCAACATTGAGTGTTCGGTCGACGCATATATACAACGAGAGACACGCACGGAACTCTGACCGAGCGGGAGGTGAAGTGCGCGGCATCTAAATAGCTTTTCGAGGCACGGCACGGAAGGGATGGACTAAGAGGTGGGGAGGGATGGGAGTCAGCGGGCGGTGACTACGCTTGCAATACGGAAGAGGAAATACATACGCCGCCCTCACGAATGCGCAGGGGTTCGACGCTCCATTCGTCCCGCACGGCCGATTCGAGAGCTTTGAACCACGGATCATCGAGGTCGCCTAGCCACCAGTCCGCGGTATGGTTGATGGTAACCTGATCAGTGTGAATACGCATGAACTATGAACGACGGCCATCACAAAAGGTTGAGGAAAAAACGTACTTCGAGCTTGTTTGGCGACTGGAACGTACCAAAGGAGGCGTTGAGATGGGAGACGAGCGAGGACGAGACCGTCTCTAGATCTTGGTCTGGCACGATGCGTAACGATAACTTGGTCGTCACCTTTCCGGGAATGACAGTCGGATCTAATGTTGATCTATGGACACGACAATCGGTGGCGGTCGATCATAGAAACTTACTTCCGGGACCAGAGACCGAAATCTTGTGGACGGTGAGTGAGGGTTCGCGCCACCGTGAGGAGAGGACGGAAGCGGGGCTATTTGCTACCGACGACAACTGTTCGTAGAGTCGTTCTTCGTCTTCAGTTTGAGGGCGAACACTATCATCTGAGATCACAATGAGACCAGAACAGAGATATAGTACAAATCAAACGACACACAGAAGCCTGGGATCGCAACTTTGTGCTGACCATCCGTTAGCGTTGCAAGTAGGCGGATCCTAGAGATGAACGTCCAAGGACGGCTGCACTATTATTGGACACGAACTCACGTGTCGAGCATGGGTTCAGTCCCGGCTCCTCCTTCGATGCCAGAATGCTGATCCGGAGCGCCACTGGTAATCTAAACGACGTCTAAAGCAAAAAGCCGATGCATGATCTTGGGTACATACCTCTACAGTAGCATGGACAACCCCACGTAACCCATACGTGATGCATGGCGGATACTCTGTTATCCAAGTAGAGTTGCTACACGCACATATTAGAAAAACTCAATCGGTGTATACGTGACGATGATACCTGAGCAAGATAGCGTCGATATCCCCGATTTGCGACTGAATGAATGAGGATGTGTAAAGTACACAAAATGATCGAGTCAAACCTTGTGCGCCGAGACGGCATCCATGAATCCGGGACTACCTGCCTCTTCCTCACCCTCAATCAGAAATACTAGGTCGACACCGAGAGCCCGTTTCCTCAACAATTCGGCGGCAGCGCACGCCACCGCCATGACCGGACCTTTGTTGTCTGTAACACCACGGCCATACAGATATCCATTTCGTCCAGTAACAGTGAACGGGTCAGAGTCCCAACCCTCAAGAGGAGCTGAGATGACATCGTAATGGCTGAAGAGACTTTAGAGCAAGCAAGAAGGAAAATAAAATTACTGGTCTACCCATAAAACAATATCCGAGGCTTTGGATGTTTGCCTTGGGTTCCGTGGAAAATGGACAACACCAGTGGACTTCCGTTCTCTCCAGTTGGCAACTGTTCAAAGTCAGAAATCGATTGCGACTTATTGTATACAAGAGCTTTACCAGCGTGGACTCGGCGCCGAGTTGGTGCAGACATTTCTTCAGCCAAGTAGCTGCCTGACGGCAATCCTCATGATGCAAAGGATCAGAGCTGACGCTCGGGATAGAAACAAAGGTTGACAGTGCGTAAGTCATAATGTCTGTATGACTCTAAGTAATATGGAGTTTAAATCGCAGGCCGCGTACCATGACCATCGTCTTCAGTTCCAGGGAGACTATTTTGCGAAAGTGGGACAAGGGTTGATGACAAGTCGATGTCCCAAATCTGGTAGAATGTGAGGTATGATCGCCAAACGACGAGATGGATATCTCACCTTCACAACTCCGTCGTTAGCACCGGATACTAGTACGAATCCATTTCCCTGGGTCGAACGGGTGACAATTGATGAAAGGACGATCCCTTCGTGTGCCCTCCATGACGCGGTGCAATTATATGTGGGCGACCACCGCTTGTATTCATAAAGTTCAATACATCTGGATGCGCTAATGGCTTTGAAGACCAACCTGAATTTGCCCATTCGACGAACAAGTATAAAGCTCGGAATGCAACATCGACAGTGATAATATGTCATGGTTCTGGATGCATGATGAACGTTTGCATGAAATGTGCAAAGGCCGTTGGGACCGACCTCCTGGATTATCATACTCCGAACAAGCGTCCTAGTTTCCAGATCGAAGACCTGAACGTATCCTTCTTGACAACCGGCAAAGATGGTATCGCCCGTAACCGCAAGGGACAAGACGGCGCCATGATTACATTCGAACGTGTGCTTTAGCACTGGACCATCGGAAGTGCACGTCCATATCTGGCATGAGATAAGTATGGTCATCCTCGGATCATGTATGACCGACCTTGACTGTCTCGTCGCCACTACCCGTCAACAGGTGATAGGTTGACTCAGGTTGTACGGCAGTGTCATCCGAACCTGTTCTCTGAGATGGCATCATCGCCATACAATATACATATCCAAAGTGTGCGGAATCAAGAACGTTTGAAGCAGGAATTTCAATCACGTCCTTGCAGCAAGGACTTGCATCCAATGGAGGGGAGAAGCTGAGGTTGTTCGCCAGGAGATCGGCGGGCTTGTGCGTATATTGAGGATAACTATCAAAGAATTTGTGCACTTTGCGAGTTGGGGTGGATCCACCAGATTGATCCCTGGTTGATCGACCTACAGTTCGCTGACCGAAGTCAAACCATTGTAGCGAAGTATTCTGGCAGCCGAGGTAAATGGTCCGCAGGATAGGACTCCAAGCGAGAGAAAAGAGGTCGCCAGCCCCGTTTTCTAGATAGGGATTAAGGACATATATCGCAGCGAACGTCTCTGTGGACCATATCTAATCTGGTCAACTTGAGAATGATCGCGGTGGAACAACAGCACACACCCTAACAGTACTATCGCCTGCGATACGTCAGAAACCTGATACCGAATAAGCGGGAAATGCCTACCCGACGCGCTGAACAACCATCGTTTCTGTTCTGCAAGTTCTAAAGCAAGGATGCTTCCCGTATGGCCACGGAGACTAGTTTTGAGTGTGTACGATTGCTTGTCCCAAACCTACTGGGATTGGGGAAGTGGTAAACGAAATAAGATGAGAACTGACCGATATATCTTGACACTGGCCACCGACGAAGATGTGCTGGGCATCTGCTATCAGACTGAGGACGGACTTGTTTTCGTCGCTCAAAGAATGCAACATTCGCGGAGACAAGAGCGAGGGTGCAGGTTTGCTCACGGAGGCTTCGGAGCAGGACACGATCAATATTATTCGGATGAACACGGTCGGATAATTGACGTACGCGAAGGCACTTTTACGTTCATCTCTCCTGCAGAGCGGTTGCGTGAATAGCCAGATTGGATGCCTTGTGACACTTTTTTTGGAGGCTCCGTTTGTATCCGCGTTGAAACGAAAGATGAGGAGGTCATGGAGGTAAGTAGTATATAATGAAAGAAGTAGTCACCAAGTTCAGCACCGACCGCCACTTGGTCAGCGACTCTCGGAATGGCGTCAGAGAAGGCGAGATTGGCGAAAGAAAAGGTGAGCGACAGAAAACCCCTCCGTCTCTTACGACTTAATTACACGGCTTGGCTGGCAGGGAAATGCAGCGTTCAAGGCTGCTGACTATCCGAGCGCCGTTGGCCACTACACCGAAGCCATCCTTGCCGATCGTTCTGACCATACGTTCTTCCTCAACCGCGCGGCTGCGTATCTCAAACTAGGCAAGTACGTCCATCCCAAATCCATCCCAAAACTGCTCGATGCGGCTGACCACTTGCTCGGCAGATCCGAGGATGCGGAGAGGGACTGCATCAAGGTTTTGCAGCTGAACCCCAATAATGTCAAAGCACTCTTCAGAAGGAGTCAAGCGCGGAGCGCTCTTGAGAACCTGGATGGCGCGCAGGCTGGTATGAAACGATGCCAAGTCAAGTCTGACAGTCGCTGACGCACTAAAGACCTGGACAAAGCCCTAGCTCTAGAGCCCACGAACGAATCAGTCAAGAATGAGATACTCGAGCTCGGGAAGCTATTACAGCAACGAAAACTCAAGCAAGGACCAAAACACACCGTAGGTTTCTACCCCTGACGGGCTCGGAGCTTGATTCTCAAAGTTTACAGATTGTTGAAAAGAGCACCACTCCAAAACGACGTCGAGTTCCCATCGAGATAGTTGAGGCCGACGCACGCCCGTCCTATGAGACGCAAACCGCCAAGGCTTCTAGGGGAAAAGATACGGATCTGCTTCAGCCAGTCTCATCGCGGCCGTTGAGGCAGGAAGGCGGATCCACTACGATACCAGTTCCTGCATCCAAACCACAGACGTTCGAGGACGCCAAACAGGCACGCAAAGAGTCCAAACCAGCGAGAGTATCAGGTGGGATATTCCGTCCTGCAGGAAACCACACCATTGTCAGCAGGACACCGAGTGAGGGCGTGTCTTTGACGCGAGAATCTACGCCACGACCCGCCCCGAGCACACCCCCTGAAAAGCTTCCGACCACACTATTTCAGTTCACCAAGAAATGGGAGTCCCTGGAGTTGGACAGAGACAAATGGAACCTAATTCGTGTAAGGTATCGTATGGGAAATGTGCTGCGCGAAACTAAGCATTTTGATACAGACGATTCCTTCGTCATCCATCCCAGCACTGTTTCAAGTCTCGCTGGAACCCGAGCTGCTTAAATCCATATTGCACACGTTTGAGGCGGTGCTCGAGCAGGACATGGCTCCAGACAGGAGAGATGTACGAAGTTACTTGACAGCCTTAACCAAGGTTCAAAGATTTGGGACGGTGATGATGTTCATGGACAGAAAGGAGAGGCAGCTACTCGAGAAGTTAGTACGGTAGTGTAGCTTCGGGGTATTCTTTGTAAGTAGTAATATTGCTGGGGTTGCATGGCAGGTTACATTGGGATTGATAGTTATTGACTCGCCCGGGTCATTGTCCTGAGTCAAACAGAAATTCATATTCTTTTTTTTTTTTTTTTTTGAGAGGCACAACGACGAGAGGCAACTGGCTAACCTAGTCCCAAACGCACGGCACAAGGCGTACGACAATTTGTCACACGATCCGGAATAAC
>JBBPOK010000051.1:0-101483 GCA_038091415.1 Leccinum variicolor | reverse complement strand
AATCCAGCAGGTTGGCCGGCTCGTACGTGGCGCGCATGGTCGGTACTCCATACATCTCGAAAAACCTGAAATCCGCCGGTCCCACCGCTTTTCCCGCTTCCTCGGATCACGCCGACTTGTAATTTTGTGTTTTGTCAGCAACTGCCACGCTCCTTGCCGCAGTTCAACGTTCAAACGTTCACCGTCGCTTGACCTCGTACTTATCTCGTATCCATCGAAATCTTAAATTAGTCTCGTACCCCAGACGTGCTGGAGACAGCTGTCACGTCAGCTGGGTTTCAAATTGCGCTGCAGAAACAGTTCTGGAGCGTTTTTCGTTCCACAAATGTAAACTCCGCCCGCAACGCTCCGAACGTATGGGAACGAGACCACGAAATCTTGCGCAGTTCTATGCAACGTATCCTTTCTAAAGTCCGATCCGATCGACTCCCGAGTCCCGTTCCCGTCGCAAGACGTGTATGGAGGTGCCGATATCAGCCAACAATTGCGTCTGATCGAGCGTGGTTGCGATCTGCTCAGCGCCACACCCGGACGTCTTGTGGACTTGATCGAGCGAGGTCGCATAAGCTTGGCAAACACTCGTTACCTCGTCCTCGATGAGGCCGATCGCATGCTGGATATGGGTTTTCAAGATCGTCAAACCCTAATGTTCAGCGCGACCTTCCCACGTGACATTCAAATGCTTGCCCGGGATTTCCTCAAAAACTACGTTTTCCTCTCTGTCAGGCGTGTAGGATCCACCTCGCAAAACATTACACAGAAGATCGAATATGTTGAAGACAATGACAAATGCTCTGTTCTGCTTGAACTCCTTGCATCCGAGCCTCCGGGTGGTCTAACCCTCGTCTTCGTTGAGACCAAAAGGATGGCCGATATGCTTTCCGATTTCCTCACGACAAACCATCTCCTCGCTACTTCCATTCATGGTGACCGTTCCCAGCGCGAACGTGAAATGGCATTGCAAACATTCCGCACCGGACGGACTCCCATTCTCGTTGCTACTGCTGTTGCCGCTCGCGGTCTCGATATTCCCAACGTCACCCATGTTATCAACTATGATCTGCCCATGTCGACGATTATGTGCACCGCATTGGTCGTACAGGCCGTGCGGGCAACACAGGTGTCTCCACTGCCTTCTCAACCGCGGCAACAAGAACATCGTCTGGTTTCAGGGAGCTATCAAGAAATTCCTCCGTGGTTAGAAAGCGTCGTTCAGGAGACGACCTTTGGTAGCAGTTTCCGAGGACGCGGTCGTGGAGGTGGTGGCGGAGGCGGAGGCCTGGAGGCTACGGTGGATACTGTGGTCGGGGAGGGGGATATGGAGGAGGACCATCTGTTGGTGGTGGTTCAAATGGTGGAGGCGGAAACAGTTACGGCAATGGTGGGTCCAGCTGGTGGTGAAAAGAACAGGTCCATTGCAAACATTCGCCGTCGCTCGCTTATAGTCGGTCCGGTCGCATGAAAACCGTTATTTAGTACACCGGTCCCATCGTTTTCGCTCTCTGTTTTTCGCTCTCTGAATCGTTCCGTTGAACCTTTGCGCTGCTCTTTCGAATGGATTTGTCTCGTTGCATCTGCTCATCATGAAGATTACGGCCTATATTATTATGACTGTGTTTCTAGTCTCATTGGCACGTTTGTTTTTTCTAAGTCTTTCGTTTTACATTTCAGCACGCGCCGTCATCGTCTCATTAGCATCCGCATTATAGACATAAACGCAGGCCGTAGCCATGAGCAGCTACACATTCTATCCTTAGTGTCGGTCTTTCGTTTCGCGATACCCCATCTTTTATTGGCATCGCGATGCGCAAGTCGGACATTACTTTGATATCCCTCATGCCAGTGGCATAGCATCACGAGACACTATTTACTGTTAGAGCATCGCGTATCATGCCCTACGAAAACTTACTATTAAGAGAGACCAGTACCATAGTATCAACGTCACGGTGTATAGATTCTTTACTTTTCTAACCTGATCCCAAATTTTGAGATATGTGATGTAATTGTGTTGTTGATGGCACCCCGAGTCGATCGCACAACACACGCGTCCTGTCGCACAACACACGCATCCCACCGCACTGACGCAGACGTCCCACTGCACAATGAAGGGTTGGGTGTTCATTTTCAACACTTGTGGATCTCATGGATCACTTTTTTTTTCACTCATCACGAAAGTGACAATGTGAATGTTTGTGTGGTGCATGTAGTCGAAATCCCTGAGGATGTGCCTGTCGAAGAGTTGGATCGCATTTGTGGTGAGTCATCAATTAATTTGACAATGAACGGTGAACACAGTGAATCATTCAACAATTCACTACAATAGACAACTTAATCGAAGCCTTACCGGAGTCGATAATTGTTCAAAATTATGCATCACTGGCAGTGAGCGAAATGGAGTGTGAACTTTTCGAGTATCAATGCGAGAGTCGGTGCGTACTCTAACAGTGTATATTTACGAGCACTATTTAAATCGAACCGTTCAAAATTGAATAGGGTAACGATCGTGACCAGAGGTATCCTTCAGGTCTGGTATTGTCACATCAATTTAGAAAGTTTTCTATCTCAATTTGTTTCTATCTTGTTTGATTTCGAAGTTCTGATGTGACAGACGGTGTTAATTGCGAGTCAAGAATGCATATTATATGTACAATCAAATGCTACACATTTTTCGCGAACATGTTATATCGTGAGCGAAAACGAGCACGATTTACCTTGCACTACAAATTTTTCAGTTACTTTCCCACTTTCGGACCTGTAATGACGATGTATGGAGAACCCGTTCCCATTCCGGATGTGAACCGTGAAAGTAAGAGAGTCGGATAAGTTGTGGTACTTGTGACCGATCACGCTACATACCTTTTCGAACGATAAATCGATTTTGCACATCACCGTCGTCACTACTAACGGTAGAAAACGACGGGGAAAAGCCTAGTCAGCAAACAATGGAAGTCGACATTTTCATAAGGAATAAGAAGAGTTCCTCGTCGCCGAACGACCAAATGTTTAAGTAAGTTAGCACAATAAGAACATTAAAGAACAATAAAGGATACGTATCATCTACACACTCAAGAGACGGAATGATGCCTAATAAATTCTCCAGAAATACATTATGTTCGACCACGTTTCTTTGCGGTATATCGCGCATAACGGTGTCTGTGCAGCACATATCAGTAATAGGTAACGTTGAAGACCGTTTAGCTACAGCGTACCCGTTATATTGTCAAACTCAAAAGGACTAATTGATCGAGGTACGTTGATGATTTGAACGACGAAAACAAGAACAAGATGTGCGCTTCTGGTTTCCGTTAGCAAAAAGTAATGCTCCGTGCACGGAAAGAACGAGGACATTGCTAGTCACTTTAATAGGAGCGAGACCGGTGCTAGTGGATAACAATTAAAGTAAACTTATAATTAAACATAAACATACTGCATTATTCCAACCAAACACGTACTAAGGACTACGCAGCGGCGACGACCAAACACGTAGTAAGGACACATCGAGCTGAAAAAAACTGATTCAGAACGTGACATTCAGCAAATGAACCTTGCGTGCGCATGTAACATAAAATTTTCCATAACTTCAACGAAACTAATTAATTTTTATATTAATGTATATTCTTCCTGTAATTGATCCGGCCGAACGACCTTTCAACACTACTTAGTAAATTATATAATATTGTACTTCCTTACCGGGTTATTTGTTCGTGTGATATATTCGCAGAAGTTGTGGGGTTGCCAATGACCTTGCAAGCAAGGTAATCTAAACCTTGACCCCGCTATGTACACAAGCAATCCCACCCCACAACTCTGTCCATGCACCACCGTCGTGATCACCACCCGTCGTAAAGCCAGCATCCCTGATCATCCCCGCAAAATCTGGCTGACTAGGGAACTTTCGGATCGACTCGACCAAATACTGATACGAATCCCTGTCTCCTGCCAGAATAGTTCCCAGGAGGGGTATGACGGAAAACGAGTATTGGTCGTACACCCTGCAGACCATCAGAAGCGTCCGAGCAAGACGAACAATCACTCACGCGCTCAGCAGGGGATGGTTCACTTTACTGAACTCGAGACACGCAAAAGTGCCTCCAGGTTTGAGTACTCTGTGCGCCTCTTGCAGGACAGCGGGGATGGATGTGCAGTTGCGAATCCCAAATGCAATCGTGTACAGGTCGTACGAGTCGTCTTTGAACTGCGTCGGAGGGAGCTCTTGTGCATTGGCCTCATGGAACGACACCTGCGGTGCTTCGTACCCTCAGTCACGTTTGGAGAACACTCGCGACGCGTGCTCACTATTGTGGTACATTGTCTTTTTGAACCTTGTGAAACCCGCATTGAGCATTTGAGCATTGATGTCGACTACTTCGACGCTGGTCTCCCTGTCGGCGTATTCTTCCCTTGCGTGATCGAGGATGCGGAGTGCGATGTCACCTGTTCCTCCGGCGACGTCGATGCAACGAATGGGTCCTTTGCGACCAGGTCTCAAGGTAGAGACGAACGTGTCTTTCCACAGCCTGTGTACGCCCAGAGATGTAGCATCGTTCATCAGGTCGTACTTGGACGCCACGCTGTCGAAAACGCCTTTCACGAGGGTTTCTTTGGTTTCTTCTGGGACTGTCTTGAATCCGAATGAAGCGGTTCGACCTGACGACTGCGAGCTACTTGGGGTTGCCTGGCCATGGTTTCTTCGTACAAGCACTGGCGTAACGAGCCGTGTGTTGGCTCGTTTCGCGCAATGAGAAACTTGACCGAGCATTTTGGCTTGGTGCATGAATGACAAGGTCCCAAGTTGTGTAAATCGTACACATTCGTAAATATCTATCGTAATCGTTTGCCACTTCAGACGGGCTTTGTTCTGACAATCATGACTTGTTTCACTCCAGACCTCGGCGAGGGTCTCGCACCTACTCTTTTGTCGACACGCCTTTGGATCGTAGCGGCGCACTTGCGCCAAGTCCCCGTCCTATGTGTGCAAATATTGTACTGTGCAGATAAGTAACTGATGCAGAATAGACCACAACTTTCAACCTTTTTCATGCGTTGCAACTAACCCAACAAGGTGTGCAAGCTTTTCAGGGCTAATGTTCTCATGTCGCGGCTTGATTCCAAAAAAAAACAGAGTTAGTGTGTAGGTCAAAACGAAGTCAGACGCTGGTGGCAGGGATGGAATTGGGATGCACAAGGGAGGTCCATTCCACATTGACACCGTCCAGGCCCTCTCTGAGAACTCACGAAGATGGCGCTTCGGGCCGGAAGACGGCGAGCATAGAAACAATCAAGATGCAGACTCCAGAGCGATGCATCCGCGACATACCTCCCGACGCGGGCAGTTGTAAGATCGGCAATCCATGGATCAGAAGACGAAGCAGCACGCGATAGTACGCGTGCCAGACAAGTTGACCAAATCCAAATGCAAACAAAAGCTGGTGGGCCGATCGAGTTTTCTCGCCTAAAAACTGCGTGGGTTTGAAGTTTGCTTGTAACTTTGCAGAGGTCGGATCTCATTTAATAGCTTACCTACCTCATCAATGATAGTGTACATCGTTCACGACCATCCTCAGTCGGAGTTACTAAACCACTGGCAGTGGGTCCTGGAGCTTCCCGGAGGGCTTAGTATGAAATTTGCACTCGCGACGCGTAACGACAGAGAGGAAGGCTGGCTGGCTGTGACGCCACTGAGAGCCCGTCCTTTGTGTCAGTGAACGGAGTCGCCTCAAGTACTCCTTGAGCTTGACTCCCTCCCCCCTCCTCTTCATCGTCCTCCCGTCGCCATAATTCCAGCCTCGTCCAGCGCTTGAGATGCAATTCAGGGTTTCCCCCCGAGCCCGAGCCTTCAACGCCCCCTCCGAGTCGGCGTCGGCGTCTTTGTCGTGGCCGCTGCCATACTGCCTCCGCTGATCGTTATGGCAGGACCACTGGTGGCCCCGGTCGGCCGCGTTCTCCTGGTGAGTGTTCTCGTCTCGTATTTCCCTCCTGCCCCTTTCCCTCTTTTTCTTTCTTATTTTTCTTATTCTTCTTCTTTCGTTCTTGCTTTCATGTTTCTTTGGCGCGCGACGGGATTCGACAGTGGTAGATCACAAGTTCGTCTCGTCGAGGTGAGCGTCCGCCCCTCCGCGGGGAGGGGATCAGCGCGCGTCGTCGTCGTCGTCGTCGCGGCCAGAACCGATCGCCGCCCTGGTCGCGATCATCGTGGTCGCGTGATCGCGTCCGTCACGTCTCCTCCCGTTACGTGCGTTGGCGCGTTCGGGCGCGCTCGGGTGGAAGGGGGGACTGACCCGTCTCGTTCTTGTGTCGCAGCCGTATGTACTTCCGGTGGACCTTGTCACGCACGAGCATCGATCGGGCTGGTACGGTAGTGTCAACCAATTTGCCGGGCCCGCGGTCCAAGCTCAATCGCGCTGCCACACTCAACCTAGTATCATGAGGTGGCACAACGCTTTCACGTTTCAGCTGGACATATATATATATACAGGACTGGTCACCGAGGCGTCGGCAGAGAACAGAAAATGATGGCATGCTGGACTGCAGGCTTCCAGTTCGTGCAGAGCGAGTGAGTACGACTCACCGGCGAACATTTTGATGCGGCGGCCCAGCCCTCTCGCTGACCGTATATTGTCACAGATTTTCACAAATAAACAATTTCCTGAACCGTCCGTCAATTAGCCATGAAGTTTTTCATCATCATGATCGCCTCCCTTGTTGCCCTCGTCGCGGCGGCGAGAGGTTTTGTTCTGTTGTCGATGTGACGCAGATCCTCATAGTTGATGCCCGTTGTAGAAAAGAGACAAAACGCTCGATGGCTCTTTGTGGGGTCGCCCCAGATAGCATACTAGGTTACATTGGTCGTAGCGGCGCACTTGCGCCAAGTAGCAAAGACAAATGAAGACGACTGCATGACAGAAGTTCAAATCGGTGAACATGTATACAGATAATGAAAACCTTGGTAGAAAAATACGTGTGCAATGCTAATATTGTACTATACAGATAAGTAACTGATGCGGAATAGACCACACTGGCTTTTAGCCTTTGTAACTAAACTAACAAGGACTCAGGAGTGCAAGCTTTTCAGGGCTTATGTTCTCGTGTTGCGGCTTGATTCAAAAAAAAACTTGGAAAGAGTGTGAGCGTGTATGTCAAAACGAAGTCAGACGCTGGAGGGACGGAATTGGGATGCACGAGGTCCATTCCACATTGACACCGTCAAGCCCTGGAGTCTCTGAGATGATGGTGCTTCGAACCGGAAGACAGCGAGCATAGAAACAATCAAGATCGAGACTCCATAGTGATACATCCGTGATGTACCTCCCGACCGCGGCGGGCAGTTGTAAGATCAGAAACCCACGAATCAGAAGAAGAAGAAATCCTAATGCAAACAAAAGTTGGTCGGCCGATCGAATTTTCTCGCCCAGAAACCGCTTGGTTTGAACTTTTCTGGTTGATAACTTACCTACCTCATCGACGACAGCGTACATCGTTCACGACCATCCTCAATCAGAGTTACTAAACGACTGGCAGTGGGTCCAGGAGCTGCCCAGAGGGTTTAGTATAAAATTTGCACTCGCGACGCGTAACGACAGAGAGGAAGGCCGCACACTGTCAGAGAACGGAACTTGAAGCGAGTTGAACTTACTTGAAGAAGCCTCACCCCGACTTGGAGTCGCCTCAAGTACTCCTTGAACTTGACTCCCTTCCCCTCCTCTCCATCGTACTCCTGTCACCATAATTCCAGCCATGCGAGGATACAAACGGTCGACCGATTTCGACCAATCAGATCGTTCAGACCGATTTTCAAACTTCATCCACCGTCCGCGGGCCGGCCGTGACCGAGTTTCGACCTAAGTTCCGCACCTACTTCAAGTTAGACGTCTAAGTATCGACGGCTTGCTTCGCCTCAGCATCGCCTCTTTTAAATGGATTGATCACCCGAGAGTCCCTGCTGGCACTCGTCATGATACTGTCGAGTGTGACAGCGCGGTGACTTAGATTATTGTGGCCGGAACTTGAACGTTACCGCCGACGTCGGTACGCGATCTGGACGTCCGATCAGTCAAGCAGAGGCTGCGTCCTCTTCCGCGTCCGTGCCTGCTCCGCCTGAAGACCCGAATGCAGATCGGAAATACATAACTAACGAAGAATTTCGATAGGTCAATATTTTACAGCACTGGCCACCCTAACGTGAAGTTGCCCACCTATTACGAGCGTGCACGATGCTAGCGGGGACGTCCGAGTCGTCACAATCATCTAAATGAATTGTACCCCTGACAATCAAGCATATGCATCAGATGTACATACGCCGGCGCGCCGGCTGGGCACCTTGCTTCTGGGATCGATCGAGCTGGTACGGTAGTGTCAACCAGTTTGCCGGGCCCGCAATCCAAGCTCAACCGCGCTGCCACACTCAACCTAGTATCTATATCATGAGTGGCCCCCGTTTGCACGTTTCAGCTGGACATATGTACACAGGTGGTGACAATTATGAGCGTAGCACTGGAATCAAATCCTGTGTCCTTGAGTAGTGGAGACGAACCTGTGACAATGGGTGTGAGGCGTCGACAGAGAACTGAAAATAGTATAAAATCCATGCTGGACTGCAGGCTTCCAGTCCCTCAGTCCCTTTATCTTGCAGAGCGAGTGAGTACAACTTACCGGCGAACATTTTGATGCCCTCTCGCTGACCGTATATTGTCACAGATTTTCACAAACAAACAATTTCCTGCACCGTCCGTCAATTAGCCATGAAGTTTTTCATCATCATGATCGCCTCCCTTGTTGCCCTCGTCGCGGCGGCGCCTGCCAATGAGCTTGCTGGAGCAGCGGTGAGAGGTTTTGTTCTGTTGTCGACGTGACGCAGACTCACAGTTTATGTCCGTTGTACTAGAAAAGAGCCCCTGCCAAAGATGAAAAATTCAATCCGGAGGAAGTAACACCCTTTGGACTCCCCAAATACTAGATCGCGCACTTGCGCCAAGTCCCCGACTCCAGGGAGCAAAGATAAACGAAGACGATTGCATGACAGAGGTTCAATCCGGTGAACATGTATACAGATAATGAAAACCTTGATAGAAAAATACCTGTGCAATGCTAGTATTGTACTGTGCAGATAAGACTGATGTGGAATAGACCACGCACTCCTGAGTCCTTGTTAGTTTAGTAGTGCAAGCTTTTCAGGGCTTATGTTCTCGTGTTGCGGCTTGATTCAAAAAAAAAAACATGGAAAGAGTGAGCGTGTAGGTCAAAACGAAGTCAGACGCTGGAGGGACGGAATTGGGATACACGAGGTCCATTCCACATTGACACCATCAAGCCCCAGAGTCTCTGAGATGATGGTGCTTCGAACCGGAAGACAGCGAGCATAGAATCAAGATCTAGACTCCATAGTGATACATCCGCGGCCATGATGTACCTCCTCACCGCGGCGGGCAGTTGTAAGATCAGCAACCCATGAATCAGAAGAAGAAGAAATCCGAATGCAAACGAAAGTTGGTCGGCCGATCAAGTTTTCTCGCCTAGAAATCGTTTAGTTTTGAACTTTTCTTGTCTGATTGTAGTCACACCTCCAGGTTGGAAACGAAGGCCTGACTGTAGTAGAATGGAAGACGCAGTTCGCGTTTTGGGCCGCTGCAAAGCAAGTGGCTCTCCTTATGTACACCGTCTAACTGGACGGGGTCTGATGATCTTCTTCATCCAGGTCGCCTCTGCTCATATCGATGGACCTCACAAAAATTTCTTAAGAGGCACTGGAAATCCTCACGAACCAGAAGCCGATCACAGTGATTAACGTGAGGTTTATTGGACGTTGTGAAGGAGTGTGACGACTCAGTTGATCGTAGCAAGATCCGTTGGGGGTGCCGATTGAATTTAAGTGAAGATACATAGACCAATATAATATACTTACTAGTATATCATATTTGGACCGGTCCTCTCTTAGACGGGACGTTTATAGCGCGTGAGTAGTAATCGACCTCCGGTATACATTCACATGTTCATAAAACGCCTATCCAGTGCTTTTGAGTTGGCAGAGTGTGGGCCAATCAACCTGCGTTAACTGCCGAAGAAGAGTAATCGCATTTCCGTACATGGTTGGTGAATGAAAGAAGATCAAAACTTTCCGATGGTCGTGAACGATGTACGCTGTCGTCGGGGAGGACCCCTGAGTCACGAGACCGGCTGGGACTTTCCGAGCTCCAATGTAATCGCCACATGATTTTGTGCCTACAGACCGTTTGGTGACAACTTGGCACTTTTATGTTCGACAGAACCGAGGCTCTCCCACTTCGTGGGAGTCGGAAGGCGGCTGTGAGGCAATTACCTTAGCGCGCGCCCGTGGGGACTGGTCGGGCGATCTCATGCCTTTAGGATGTATGATCGACAATACAGATATTGGCGTTGGCCAAGTCCAGGCGAACATAATAGTCGCTGGGAACCCTGCTAACACGGGTTGCTTCCTCACGTAAGTATACTCAGAGGGAGGAGGCGCACCAGATCCGCGAGTATCATTCTGCATGATCACCCCGAGCGACAGCGCTCGCCGCTGCGGCTTGGAAGGTTTGAATCTGGAAACAATCTGATAGCTTTCTATGATCTGATTGGCTGTTAGAACTGAGAAGCCGGCGCCGTGACTTGTAGATGCTGAGAACGTCGTCACGGACTCACGAATACCATTTGAATAAAATCTGGGAACATAATCGAACCGAATATGCCAACGAAAGTAGCATGAAGCTGTGAAAGTTTGTCACGTGACGAATGGAAGAAAGTACATACTTGGAACCGAGTTGCACTCCGGCTTGGAAGGTTTGAATCTGGAAGCAATCTGATGGATTTCTATGATCTGATTGGCTGTTAGAACTTAGCAGGTGATCTGTGAAGCCTGCGCCGTGACTTATGCATTGTATTTGAATTGTGAAACGCCACGTACGGATCTGATACTTAACACGGGAACATGGGCGCGCATAGTACTTCTGAACAAGTCCGCCGGGGTTCTGCTTGACGAGAGGCAACTGCAAACGCCGACCGCCTGCAGCGAGATGCGCGATGCGTGACTGGTTCTCTGTGAGCTGGAGGTCGAGCACGCCCTGGAGGCAGAGTCTCGCCGTACATGGAAGCGATCTCGAAAAAGTCGTTGCGGCGAGGGGTCTGCGAGGAGGAGGATGCGGAGGTGGGGCCCGTGGGGGGGGGAGTAAAGTTCAACTGCTTGGTGAGAGCCAACGGCAAACGCCAGCCGCCCCAGTCCGACGGCCAGACGTGCGATATACTTCCACTCTTTATTGCCGCGTAGCGTAGTGCGCGACTGGATCCCGGCGAGTGCTGGCGGCGAACGAGTCGGAACGACGAGCGCGGTGCGTTGCTGGTCATCATCAGGATTAAATGCAGATTAGGTACAGAGGATTTCCTTCACTCCGTGATCATTTGAATCTGCTGTCCTGACTACACGCCTAAGTTAAGCTGATGCCTCGTGGACGTTGGAGTTTTCTGTTAGGCTGATCTTTGTGAGACCTGTAACAAATGTTTTCCATATGTGCAGAGTGAATAACCAAACACAGCCTGAGACACTGCATCTCGGCACTGTATCTATGCTAGGTGAAGGAGAGTGTTTGCAGGCATGGATACATGAACGACCAACTCCAGACATGATGGGATGGGCGAAAAACCGAAGGTTTTTCCGGCCCGAGACTGTGCCCAAACTGTCGGGCAAAGCGAACTGTGGGGTGGGACATATGGGCAACCGAACAGCGAAGCTTGCGCCTCAACAGGAGTTGAGCGAAACAGCCTCAAACAAATCTTGGACAAGCGATTTGGCAGAGGGCTGTGAGGAGAGTGGCGGGTGGGTGCAAAAAGAACGACTAAACGAATGAGCAGAGCTGCGAGGGACAGGGACGAGAGCAAGAGCGGTCACCGCGCCACTTTGCTTCTCACATAGACTGAACCTTATGCGCAGCTCGTGCCTCGCCTTGTCTAGGCCACCTCTTGCCATTGAACAGGAATTCATCTCTGGTTTCCTGGGTCATGAACTGGCTATCAAAGACGGGATAATTGGCTCACCCCGATACTGCCGGGTTCATTACCTCAGCGCAGGCATCCAACTATCTGCAACGTGAATCCTCCCCAGCGCTCGAGGCAAACGTTTATTCGGCGTGTATGCACGCTCTTTCAGCAACGATTCGCCCTTGTGATGGAAACCCGTCATACGCATAAGTTATTGAAGAGTGAGTCAAAGAACACCACCTCTACAATAGCTTGTGCCAGGAATGAGCGGGACCTCATTACTCATGAGTACAGGAATATAGACGTTAATGGCTTCGGGTGGTCGTAGGTGGGAGGAGACTTTGGGGAGGCTGGAACTGGGACTTTGGGTCGTAACTTTTTCAAGATAAAGTCAAGTCTTCGAGGTCCACAGATAAATAGCCAAGTGATTGGGAGATCCGTGGTTCTATTGACTGGTGACTGGGAACCAAGCCTCGTATTTCTAGAAAGTGCCAGCGCCAACGTCGAGTACTACACGGCGGCGAGTCCACAGCGAAAACGACGACGAACGAACTGCACCATGGAATTATTCACGCTGTCTATCTGGGCTGCGGTCGTGGTGAAGGCCCGCTGGCGGTTGGAACACCTTTCAATCGTTCCCGCCTGATTTTTTTTCCAACTGCCTCCCTTGAGCGTGGCGGAGACAGAGCGCTCGGGAGGTTATATGACAATATCTGATATGGAGACATAACGAGGCTGCTTGAAATTGGGAAGTAGCAATTAGATGTGAGAACAGGACTGATGAATGTTTTGTTACTTCTCTTGTCCACACGATTCCAACGGGGGGACAGGGTTATATGAGTTAGTAAAGCAACATCAGGCCTGACTGGTGGGGGTAGAAACAGCTGCTGGCACGCTGAGGTGAAGGTCAACCATCTTTTTCATGTGGAGAGCTTACATAGACATGGTGGGCCCTGGCATGACGGAGAGTGACATAGGCTAGGCGCAGCTCGTTAGACTGCGGCCTAATGCTTTGCATCATGCCATATTACCAGTCTTGCTAAGCAGCCTTGTGGCACGAACAAACGCGAGCCCGGGTGGTCCGCCATAGGTAGTTGCGAAGCACAAACCTTTAATCCGGCAAAGCTGTGAAGGAATGTTCGCAGGCACTTTAGACGATTGCGCAGCGCGTCAGGGCCATTGGCCAGCGTACAACCTCAACCCATCCTCCGACTGGGAAGCCGCCGGACTCAACACCAAGGATATGAAAGGCTTTGTCTGAGAGCTCTGAAAACTCGGGTCCTGCTGGCAGTTCATCATGCGTTTCTCGTGGAATCGTAGACAGTGCAGCGAGCTGCTGACGAACGTGACGTGATCCCAACCAGCTTAGCGGTCTGCACCCGAACGCGTACATCGACAGTACTACTCACTTTGGTCGCATGGTGACTATCACGGGTGGATGATAGTCGACGGCAGTGATGGGCAAAGGTGTAACGGAGGACCCGTCGTGTTCAATTCCTTGAACCAGAGAAGATGCTGACAAGGCGACATTGGCCGAATTGTAGCCTATTCTGAGTCTCGGACCTCCAACCAGAAAACCAGATTAGCCCAGTTGCTGAAGTATTCTGAAGCATTGGAATGCTGTTGAAGTAGTATGCAGTTAAACTGGCGTCGTCAAACAGATACGAAATCCCTTGGAGAGGTGATGTATAACAGCGAGCAGGTGTCGATGACTCGTGCGTCGGGAATTCGACTGCATGCAAGTCTCTGTTAGAGCATAAGAATCTATGGTGGATCATACCAAACGGCGTCTTCAAGTGAACATGATCGGAAAAGCGGCGAAGAACAGAATCTGCGAAGGACACACCGGAATATACTCATCAAGCATGACCTTGGAGAACCACCCATCGAATGCGCTCGCCTAGGGATAACCCAATCGAAGTCTTTGTCAAGCTTCAAGGCACCTCCGAGGGGGAGGCTGAGATGTCTGCCGTTATGGAAGCAAAACCGGCTGCCTGGAGTGGCAGGGCTAGGACCTCACATATAGTCCTTCACTACCCTCTTTCCTCCAGATAGGCGGTGTAGATTAATCCCCAACCGAGCGAACCATACTACCACTTTGGTTTGCGAAGTTCGTTCCTTTTACGAAGAGTCTTCTTCCCTCTTTCCCCTCTGACGCTTTGCAACTCATCAAACTTCTTTTTCGCATATCTCCGCGCTTCCGTGTCCTCAACATAAGTCGACAAGTAACAAGTAAGTAGGATTCCAGAAGTGGAATCCACATCGTAGCTCTATATTTCAAGTCGGCCGTTCAGCCCAACGCAAGACATCTTCAATCGTCACCGCTGGCGATGTAGACTGATGGAACTTGAGTAAACGTATCGTAGAATATATGCCTAGGACGCGACCAACCTGTCCTTGCTGGCTGCTCGCACCAGAAGCAGCAGGATCGGACGTAGTGTCGAGAACCGTCGAACGCAGTTCCATAAGGCGTGCATCGAGCTCATCGCATTTTCTGACAACAGACAGACCTCATCAGAATTGACAAACGGTGACAGAAGACGTATCGAACGTATGGATAGAGGCTGACTCTTCGCGCCGAAGCTCCAGTTGACGCTGCATCATGCTTTCGAGATTTCCTCTTGCCTATGGCGTCGTGTTAATCTTCCGTAAAGAAAAAAAAAGTACACCAGACGGACTGACCTGCACTGGACGCAGATCGTTCGCAGCAGCCATCAGATTCTGCGCAAGCACAGTGATCCACTCAACCTGGCGCTGCCATTCCGGAGTGGCGGTAGAGTATGGGGACAGAGGTGCGCCGGTGATGGCACCTGTGAGATTGGAGTACGTGACCAGAAGAGAGTGGAGGACAGATAACAGTGCGGGACGGCGGTCTAGTAAGTAGTGTGACGATGAGCGCGCGCGGGATGCGAAGTTGAACGACCCAACTCGCCTGTACTTGGATCGGGCGGATACAGCTGGTGTCCGCCTAGCTCAGCCAACGAAGGAATAGTCTCCTTGACCTTGAAAGACGGATGTTAAGCATTGCTGGCCCATCTGGAAGCGCAGGCCGTACAAACCACGTATCACCAAAGACATCGTAATGTCCCTCTTCAAGAATCCAGTCCACTCTGGGCTTTTCCAGTTGCGTCAGGGACCATGGGGGGATGTCAGTCTGGTCAGACAATGTCTCGTGCTGGTTCACGGTGCTGATATCGACATCTTGGACTTTGACGCGTTCTCTGAGCAGCTGGAGCAGTTTCAGGTTGTGCGCAGTGTAATTAGAATAGTGGGAGGGGGGAGAGGGAAAGGGATTCCTCAGTTCCGTCTCTTCCTCCTCCATCATGGTCCCAGGTCGACCTGTTTTTATTTATTTATTTCATTTATTTATGATCCAAATGAGCATTTTCTGTAACCTCTTCTCAAGCGCGTCATCATGGTACGTCGGATCGCGTCGCAGGTGCACAAGCAAGTCTCTCGGCTCATGCAAGCCAACTACATTCGTGACGAGCCAGTATGGTATCAAGCAGTCCTACAGTATCCCCCCCTTCCCCTTCCACCCCGCGCCCCGCCCTTCCAAGCCCTCGAGGCAGAAAAATCATCTCGCAAGCCGTCCGTCTCGAGTCTTCGCCCCCCAAAAACCCAGCCCTTGACCATCAAATACCTCAAGGATAGGATTCGCCTCCAGTTCTTCAGAGACCATCCGTTTGAAGCATTCAGACCCGTCTCTCTCGTAGAAGGCGAACTGGTCGAGCCAGAGCACCCGGTGAAAGAAAAGGACTGGACAAGGCTGAGCCAGCGAACCAAGAATCCAACAGCAGAAGAGTGAGCGAGATATTTCGGCACCCCCTCCTCCTTGCGTTCCTCTGATTCTTGTCTCAAGTGCAGTTCTTTTCGCTGCTAATCTGCACGGACACCACAAGGCGTCGCTAACGGTCGCTTATACCCGTGCAGTCGCAGAGTTTCGGACTCTTCGCGCAGAGTATGACATTGCGAACACGTTCGCTCGCATGGAAGCCGAGTCGTATGGCACCGTGTTCCCGTCAGAAATCGACCGGACGTTCGAGAAGGAGGACATGGTTTACAAGTCTTCCGAGCGCAAGAAGGCCCTCGATGAGAGTGCTCTCCGCGCTCGCAAGCGTTGGCGTGCAATCCTTAACCTCGACAGTGGTATGGGCAATACTTGGAGCCGTGGACAGGAGTATGTCAAACGCCAAAATGATGGTGTCCGACCATCGCATCTCGTGGACCAACAGACACAACCACCTTCGAACTCGCCAGAGGAACAGTTGTTCGGCAGTCGATAGCTTATAGTGTTGATTCGGATTTAATTCATTTTGGCATACACAACCAAAACAACAAAAGTCCAAACTATGCCTTGACGCGTGATTGTGCAGCCAAGGCCGCGTTCATTCCCATCCAGGTCTTCTCCGAGAGACCTAGTAGTCTTTGCATGTCCGAACTCCAATCGTTCATTACATCCTCTGCACTCCGCTTCGGCTTGAAATTCACGATGCCTGCTGGTCGGTCTGTCCGTGCCCATATGGTTTTGGAAACAACCAGCCGCGCGAGCGTCTCCTCCGTTTGCTGGGGCGTAAGATCAAGAAGAGTTGTTAGGCGGGATATTCTAATTCGAGTATAATATTGAGAAACGACTCGGATGTTCTGAAAACTCTAGTCAGTCCCAGGGCCTCTCATCCAAGGGAAAACACTCACGTGTTCAATTACACGGGTATGGAGGTGCTCCCACTGCGCAGCATTTGAGAATACGGGTGTCGTTTGCAGGAACGGACCATAAATGGATTCGATCCCCGGCCATCTCATCAACTCTTGTGTCACAAAGGATTTGACGAGGTTGCTGGAAGCAAGTTCAGCGGGTCTTCAAATATCATCATGAAAAATCGTACATGTGCAACTCGAGTTTCTCCAGGGCGGGGTTCACGAACCAGTGGTGCAACATGTCCGACTGTTCGTTGCTGTGGGGAGCAAGGACAACATAATAGACGATATGTTCGAGTGCCTAGGGTCGGAGGATCAGATCGATTCAAAAAGCATATTGCACGACCAAGGTACTCACTGCACGACTCTTACTCTCATCCTCTTTTATCGTCGGCGTGTCCCACACCTTCTCGTAGTGTTTTGCGACTTCCAAGTACGCAGTTTGATGTAGTGCTTGTTGAATCATCAAATCATAGAACTTGAGTTTCAGGTCCTAATGGCGGTATCGATCAGTGGGCCGAGTACACGAGGAATGCTTGGACAAACCTCGTTCTCCTTTGCTTTCAGAAATGTCTCGTTGACCTTGCGACCACCAACCCTCGCCTTAACCCAGTCAGGTTCCCCTCCTCCGATCGCCTTCTTGTCCTCTTTTTTCTCCTTTTCTGCAACCTCGGCGTCCTTCAGGCGTGCAACTGCGATCAACAACCTCATTTGTTCCAGAATGAACTCAGTCTTCTCCCTCCGTTCCATCGACGAGTACGTTTCCACTTGGAGATCAGAGAGCAGATCGGACGCCGTTTGCAACGACTCCTTGATAGCGGGTGCCTGTGCGGACTCCAGTTTCGAAAGACTTTCATGGTAATGCGAGAGCAAGAGGGTGACGCGCGCACGGGGAGTCTCGAGGAATATCTAATCGAAACCGCTTTAGCCGGTGACTAGAAGAAGAAATCATCCCCCGACGTACCTTGCCCTCAGTGACCGATCGCAACGTTTCCACCAGTTCCAGCCACTTCACATCACCTTCCCGTTGTCTGATTTCTGCCAACCACGCAATCGCTTGTTCCACTATAGCTTGTACGACGCCCTTGAGCTGCCCGTGCTTCTTGCTCAACACGCTGATGGTCGTGTTGAGCTGGACATAATCCCGCGCATTATAGCATTGGTCTAGTGCAGCTTTCGCGAGGCGTGTGGTCGACGGTAGATCAGAGGCCTATGTCGTCTGTCAGACAACGAACCCCAGAATATAAATCTATCGAACGCACGTTTCTCGTCTGCTTCTCCAAAGCCAGAAGCTTATCCAGGGCCTCCGAGAGTTTGCCAGACTGGCGACAGCACACATATGAGGTTACGGTCACGAGGCTCTGAAGGCAGACTACACACCTCGGAAAGCGATTTGGTTTCTGGAATCAATGCATCCACCTCTGGGGTGAAATCTCTTTCTTGTTTCTTTACTTCGGCCATTGCTAGACGATAGTGTGAGCGCGAATACGGGTGGTCGACATTCGGTGTGATATGACGCGTCGCAAAGATGTTTGGTGTTGTTTGCACTACACTCTTAGTCTTTCCTTTGTTGGAAAGCTCCTGTCGGTCGCTGTGCTCCGCCTCGCTGGCGGTGTCCGTCACTTCGATAGTCTCAGCATGTGCAGTCGAGCCTCTTCCTTTCCAATCTGCGTTATAATAGTATTCATGATGATAATAACCCTACAACAAGCGCCAGCACCCGTGTACTATATGAGTAAAAGCGTCCGCCGCAAAGGAGAATTCATAGACCAACAGGAGGAGTGATGTCATAAAGCTCCGTCGTCGAAGGGGCGGAGGAGTTCCAAGGAAGTCCTTGGAGCTCGCGTTTTTCGTTTGATGGCTCATCACCATTCTTTTTGGAGGCATGGAGCATAGAAAGTGATTTGTCGAGCATATGCATAGTGAACGAGAGAGGGAAAACGCGACATGCGAGGGCGATCAGCCCCGTGAGGAAAGTGGGGAGCACATAAGAGATTGGGTTCAAATCGCCATATCCTATGAAAAGATGGGCAGTTTTGTCGAAGGCGGTCTCCGTATCGGGAAGCGTGGCATCGACCTCGGCATCAGCCATCATGGGTTCGACGCCGACGGACTGGTGCATCACTTGCGGTGTTGCATCAATCGCAGTCTCGACGCACGTCGGCGTTGCATCCACAAAGGCGTCAAGTAGATCGGGCTTGATCTGTACCATCCGATCGACGAGAGACGGCGCCGACTGAATCCCCTGCTCGGAGGTCCTGGGTCTAACCTGAGCAAACTTGTTGACATACGTCTTTTGGATGGTAGCGTCAACGCTTTGCTCCTTTGTGGACTTTTTGACCTCCTGTCCAAAAGCCTTGGCCCTTTCCGTGACGCGCACGCCTTGAAGGTGGGGCAACCAATCTGTCACCCTCTGCCATCCCTGCGCATTGGTCTCCACATAACCTGGACGGTTCTTCTCATGGAAAAACTTGAGCGTCTCTAGGTGTGGTGCAAGGTGACTGAGAAGAATGGTGGTGTGAAGGGGGTCGTTGACGGCGGAGTGGCCCACATGGAAGCGGAGAAGCGACCTCGAGGAAACCTCAAGGGCACACAGCGTTTCCGCGTTTCCGGGCTGTGCGTCTAGCACGAGGGCAAGGTTCTGCAGACGGGGACAGTTCTGCGTGAGAGTGGCAACACCGTCCAAGGTGAGGTTTGGTCCCGAAGAACCAGAAAACCGTGCCATGGGACACAAACGTAGCGTCTCGATGTTGGGACATGCTTTGGAGATGTAACGCAAGTCTTCGTTGAAGAAGAGCGTCGACTCCGGGAGGTCTACTTCGAGGCGGATGAGGTAAGGGAGAGAGGAAAGGTATTGGAGTGGAAGGTGACGAGAAGGTTGGTCCGCAGCAGCGCGAGACGTCGCACGAACAAGTTCTGTAAAACGAGATGCGCCTGTGGCACTGATCCGCAAAGAGAGGAGCGATCCGCTAAACCGCTCGCATATCAGGACTGAGAGGTCTTGCCAGTCAGCCATGTCAGGAGGGTCTTCAATGATGAGCTCGAGACTAGTGAGCTCGCTCGTGATGTGCTTCAGGAACACAGCGATGTTTGCCACTTCGCCGGTCAGCTGGAGGTTCCGAAGATCCGCGAACACGCCACTCGAGTGTAGGTCACCAGTAAGGCGAAGCGACGACTTCTTAATTTCCGTGAAGTCTATCTCGTCACCAGAGAAGACCCCGCTATCAGATGATGCGTCACTTGGAGTTGCAGCGCCAGAGGAGACAATATCATCGAAGAAACCTTCCACAGCGATGATGGATCTTCCAGTGAGGTCCAGTTCGAAGGTGTGAAGACAAGGCAAAGAAGCGGCCCATTGTCCGACTTGGGACGATAAAGCACCAGGTGCAACCAAAGCTATCTTCTCGAGTGTGTTTTGCGAGCGTACGAGATCCGTGAACGTTTCAGGAAGGCTGGTGGGAGATGTGAACGAAAAACCGGTCAGCTGGGTGTGGCTGCAAACGTTGACAAGATAGGCGCCAAGCTGCGGAATCCTAGAGCCAATCTCCAAAATCAAGCTCTGCAACTCGGGGTTCAAGAAGAGTGTGGAGCGCTCCAGGCCAGCCGTGGTGTCTACCCTCCATATGAGGGTCTGCAAATGTGGCAAGATATAGGGTACAGGGCGGCTCTCTGCGATAATGGCGAAGACGGAAGGAGAGACGGAAGGAGATGACTCGATGTATGCAACGCGGCGGACGCGTTCACCATATGCGAGGACTCTGTCCCAGTCCTCTGCGTTTGGCACTTTTGCCTATTGATGGAGTCAGTCGGGAGAGCGCAGAATACACGTGGGCCAAGACCCACCAAACCAAGCCCTGGGCGGCGGGCTCTCTTCATGAGGTTGCTAGGAAACAACGAGATGAGGGGGAGAAGAGTGTCGAGCTCTCTCCAGAGCACATCCAGCGCGGGTTCGCATATTGCCTTGCAAGTGCGTGCCAATCGAGACATGGAGCGGCGTCCATTGGGTGACTCGATTATAGTGTCAAGGACTCTCTTCGCGGTGTCGGGGTCGCGGAATATACTGAGGAACATGGTGTCTGATCGTAGACGGAGTAGTGGGAGGTGAGAAGGGATAACTCTTCGGGGTGGTGTTGTCGAAGAATCGGAGTACAGGGAAGTGGAGGCAAGGGTCAGAATGTTAAATAGGTGAGATGTACCCTTCACTGCGTTCACGCCATGCGCTCCAACAGGCCGTTCTCGTCACTAACTTGTGGATGCGGGCAGGACAGATTGACCAATCACGTGGGGAAATGAAGTAACTGAGGAGGCGAGCCACGCTTCTACGGTGGTCCGTCCACACGCGCAAGGGGTGTGGCCCGACAGTGTGCAATCAAAGCAGCGTTCAGGCGCATGCGCATGCGCAACGACTATCGGACTGTTAGCTGTGCATATCTTACGCATATACGCACCCAAGCCTCCTTGGGCACTGAACAGCCTCAGTTTTGGCGAGCCATGCCCACCGATGACGATCATTCACTGGTGAGGTCAAGGGGCACGTGGAAGACACGCCTCGCCTGTTGGGATTCCTGGCAAGCAAATTGGCGTGAAAGCACTGATATGAAAGCACTGCAAAGGGAAAGCACAATAACCTAGAATAATCACATACAATGCGCCAAGTCACAGTTCCCCAACTTCCCAGGGCACGGGTTCGCTCTCCCAGTCATCCTCGATCCCTACGTCCCCGAGGGCACATTCATCCATCTCGCCAACATCCCATATGTCTCCCCCTTTAGATGGGTCGTGGTGTCCGATACGTACTCCATATAGTAATCCGTGGACGACACGTTCCTCGTTATCCTGGCTTCGGGAAGGTGAAATTGCCAGCACGCGGCGGAACTTGTCAGGCAGGTTCACACTGAACGTGGCGGCCGCGTGACGATTTGCGTCAATCTGCTCCTCGAGTGCTGGATCGTGGTTACGGGTCCCAAGATGCAGTAATGGATCCCAATCGAGGTCGTCTGCATGTCGGTTCGAATGCTTGCTTCGAACCAAACTGACGGTCGCCACCTTGAGTGTGATATCATTTGTGGTGTCTAGTTCGTCATCGCTCTCCGCACTTTCGACTCTCAACTTTTTCCGACTTGCAGTAGCCTTTGTCTTTCCTTTGCCGGTATCGCGATTAATCGATGCTTGGGGAGGCGGAGATGGTGGAACCAATGGGCATGATGGAGATTGCTCAGGTTGGGAATCAACGGCATCTAGGGTACGCTTTGACGAGGTCCTTGGTTGCGAATCCTCGGAAACTACCGTTTTGAAAGCAGGCTTGTGCGACGGCGCGGACGGATGATCTTTTGCGGGGAAAACTCTTGGACGGATTTTGGGCTGGGGGCGGTCGACCAGAAGACCCGAGGGGGAGGGAATCCGCTTTGAGTCGAGCTTAGCAGAAGAGTTGAGAGGATGTGGAGAGCGCGAGACTGGAGAATCGGGCTTTGCGACAGAGACGCCAACAGGTTTCTTGGGCATGGGGAGGGACGGAAGAGCATCGTCGAACAACAGCTTGAACGACTTTCCACCTGCGGGTGCCTTTACAGGGGAGTCGGCGACGAAGGAAGTGAGGTCGCAGAACGGTAGTTGTTGGTCGGGTTCGTGCTCGCTGGTTGAGTCGTCTTGGTCCGAATTGAGGGCGGATGGCAGAGCGTGCGAGCGGACGCGCTGACGCTTTGGCTTGTTGGGAGAGGGTGATACGGGATCACCACGTAAACGCTTTCGGGCACGAGAGACTGCAGTTGTGGACACGGGGAGAACATGGGAAGAAGACGCGACAGCGTTTGGTTGCGATTGCAGGACCGACGGGAAAGGGTCTGGGGAAGGAGTCATCGTGCGCGGGGCCCTTTTCTTGACCGGGGTTGCGAACGGGTTTGGATGGGGCGAGGATGGTGGAAGGACATTGCGTTTGGCGGACTTTTTGACGGGAGAGAACGGGTTGAAGCCAGGGAGAGGCGGTACGGATTCTACGGTACGAGGGTTGAGTGCAGGAAGACGAGAGTGTGTTTGGGGAGGGGTGGATGGTAGTTTGGAGAGTTTCTTGTAGAGCTTGTACTTCTCGGCTGGACGCGACTTGGTGAGCGAGCCACGCTATGTATACAAAAAAAGAACGTACCGATGGGAGGGTATTCGCGAATGTCCTGTACGGATGGGTCTCTACCGTGAGTAGAGGTAAAGTCGCGTTCCCAAGTCTTTATCTCTGTGCGGAGGAGGGCGAGCATTGTGGTGTGAGACCAAAGTCACTTTTGGTTCAATGCCACTTATATCATCGCTCCTCCTCACCGACCCAGCTTTCTCTTCAGACCCTCGAGCTAATCCACACTTTCATGCATCACCGTCTCCCCAGTCCGCAGTACAGCACCGTGCACCCCCCATCCATTACCACCCATCACCACCATCACCTTCATCCACCCTTCTCATCCCCATACCCATACCCAGGTCACCTCCACCTCGTTCAACACTCTCTCGGATTCTGCCAAAATCACTCAGTCCCCAGAATAACAGCACCCCCAGAAAATCAAAGATGAAAGCCTTCGTCCGTAGGCTCACCGGTCGCCGTAACTTGGACCGCATCGATGAGCTGGATGAGACAGACCCGTTTGGAGGCAGCTATCATCATGACGGACCTTACGAAGCGATTGCTCACAACGTTGTATATCCCACCCTGCCACTCCCCGATCCTGATCCACTCTTTCCCGGGACTAATTCACCACATCCAATGCCCGAGGTCTGTCGCGTGTCCCCTCACGTTCACCCTTGCTCATATTATCCATCAAGTTCGACCCGCGTTCTTTACGGCTCGGTCAACACAAAGTAAGCCCCATAACCCGTAAACCCACCTATTTTCACACCATCACATATAGCCGAATCCCCAGATGCCCTATGCTGAAATGGGTTTATCATTACACCTGGAACCCGGACAGATCCTGCAGCCAAACTCCATCTTTTCCTCTCACACTTCTAACTTGACTCCCGTTCCAATTCGCCCTGGCATAGCAACAAGAGTCGCCCGACCCGACCACTCCCGAAGTCACTCACTACCGAAACCCTGGACACGTTCCTCCAAAGATTCATCGTCCCTGGATCTCGCAGGTGGCTCCCAGAACAGACCAACGTCTTTGCAGACTCCTCGGGGACGCCATTTTAGAGTCATCACCCCTGATATACCCAATGACCTTCCACCACATCACGATCGTAATGCGCCTTACGCCCTCCGGCAAACTGAAATCTCCGTCTTCCCTCCACCCCGATATGAATCTAGATTTCATAACCCAGCTCCTCCACACTTGCCACCGTCTACCACATCACCGGAAACACAGTCAGTCCAGAGCACTGTATCATTTCATGACTCCAGACACAACGACCTTCATCCACTCGACAAATCTCACGCGATCAAGCACATAATCACACAATCCTCTTCCAGTATCCGTGACAAGCCTTCAGATTTCTCTCGAATGCGCCACGTTCCGAAACGCCTTGTGATGCCATCCCCACTCCAGCCTCAACAACAGCAGTCGTATCATAACGTTTCTTCCCTCAAACCTGCATCTAGGCTGGATGAGCGTCCGGATGATCGTGATTTAGAGGTTGCGCACTTTACAAGGAAGCCTCCCGTGCAGGTTCAAGAACCAAGGGTGCTACAGAAGAAATTGTCCACTTTCCCGGCGAAAAATCGCATACCGGACCACGTCCCCACATTACAAGACGCCGTCGTGCCGATAACAGGAAATTTTGCATCGAAGATGGCGACCGATGCTGTAGAAACCAAAGAAAAGACACACCGACGAAAGCTGAGTAAACGGAAGAGCAATATCTAAGTTTCGCTCTCCCTTTGTCCTTCTGACATCATTTCGTGCCCTTTGTATCGGAAATGCCTCGACTTTGTTGTTCCGTCGGTCTTCTATTTCACCTATCCACCGCTAGCTTCGTATTCGAGGACTTGTGGAATTTAATCCGCACTTTACAGGCGCTGGGCGCTGACACTAACGCACGCACACGCACACACACACACACACACGGACACGACTTGCTATCGTATGCTTGGAGTAATTATGTATGGTTACAGGCTAACGAAGGACGTTTAGATTTTTTTAAAAGTTTGATGGTTCTCCCGCGTCATGTGCTTCGAAGAACTTGGAACCCAAAAGAGGGCCACCTGCGACTCCGTAATGGAATCGCTAAGCTGGACGCTTCAAGATGCTCCCATGATAATCGTGTTTTCTTTGATGGGCACTCTCCCACCACTAATGGGGGTATGTGTTCACTTCCGCGATTACGCGAGAATCTGGCGGCCTTGCCAGGGAGCGATCTACATATCCAGCTGGCTACTGCGACCTAAATACGTACACTAGAGTTGTACATCCGTGTTCGATTCGTCCGTTCATTTCTGACTCTGCGGAGGTTCGACGGCCCGAAAAGGTCAAAATGCGGAGATGTACTACTGGCTACATGAAATCGTCAGAAGGCCTTCATTTCCCTCGCACAGGCGATTGAGCGAGGCTGTCCGACGTATTCGACTGAGTTTCTATGGCGGGGGGACGTCGCTACCTACCAATTGGCTGTTGACATGACGAACAAGTGACGGCGGCCAACTGTTCAGATATTCCCATGTGTACATTGCCTGCTCGTTAGAAATAATTGCAGTATTGTATATCTCAACTGCAGTGTCCAATCCTCAGAGAGCTGCGCCACTCATGAATCTAATCTAGCCGCTACTAGCAACGTTCTAACTCTAATTCCATTTCACCGCCTTACCCGACATAAATACTCCCTCCATGGGAGCTTGACCCGAAATGCACCCCGCCTCCCTTTACTCCCGCCGTTCCGCCCATGGACTGTGCTGGTTTTCTGTTATGTGGTCTGGCCATCCCTCTCGTAGCAGCCCTCGTCATCGATCGCATTCGATGGCCATCCAAGGCATGTCCTGCCATACCACTTGCCCCTTCAGTCCTCCAGGTCTGACCCGAAGTTCCTGCAGCTCAATGATATCCCCTCCGTCGGACCCTCGGGTCCCATTCTCTCCTACTATGGCGCTGCAAAGTTCGTTCACCATGCCAGATCCATGGTCCAGGAAGGCTATGACCTAGTCCGTCCCTTCAAAAATTTCCCCTTTCGTTCGCTCACCTCGAAGCTAGTACAAAGACAAATTCTTCAGAGTACCGATGATGGATCGCTGGATGGTCGTCCTAACGGGCCCCAAACTCGTCGAAGAGCTCCGCAGAATCCCGGACGACAAGCTGTCCTTTGATCACGCTATGAGAGACGTGTGTTACTGCCTTTTCCCCCTCCCTTGTCCACCTACGTAATAATGTCCAGATTCTTCAAGTCAAATACACCTTCGGCCTCGAAGCTCAAACACACCCTTACCACGTCACCGTCCTTCAAGGCCAGCTCAAACGCAAACTCGGCGACATCTTTCCCGACATCCGCCACGAAATATGTCAGACATTCGACGAAATAATACCTCCTGGTGAACTCGGTGAGCATCCACTTCATACTTCCCTGCGAATCAGGTCCGACTGCCAGACCCCGTAGACTGGGTGAACGTTCCTGCATTTTCCGCGGGGATGAAAGCGACATGCCGTACAAGCAACCGTGTTTTCGTAGGGTTACCCATTTGTAAGTTGTGTTTCATGCCGCCGCAAGGCGGTCGCTCAGCTCCGTCCGCAGGTCAATCACCCGAATTTGCCGATGTACAAGTGAAATTCGCCCTGCAAATTGTTCTTCGAGCTAGTTTGGTAAACTTCTTTCCAAAGTTGCTGCATCCGTGAGCGCATTTCATTACCACTGATGGTGCGACGATTTGGACTATTGAGCTTCTAGAATCATCGGTCGCTTATTGACTAACACGCCTAGCAGTCTGAGGCGTTGCATGGATCTATTAGAGCCTATCGTGGAAGAACGGTTAAACCAATACATCAATAACCCTGACAACGAGTCGTCCTGCCTTCCGGTCTGCCTTTCGACTCTCACGACAGTATCCGAGCTTATCTCTGCACTCTAGGATGATATGATCACCTGGCTTCTCGAGGTCTCCAAACCAGAAGATAGGAACCTACGCAGCATCTGCTTACGTATACTCGTATTAAACTTTGCATCTCTGCACACTTCTGCTCAGGTCTGTCGCTCTCCCTTGGAAGAAAAAAAAACACCCTTAATGCCTTGACGTAGACTCTGACCCACGCTCTGCTGAATCTTGCATCGCATCCCCGGTATATAGAACCCTTGCGCGAGGAGGCGCGAGAGATTACCGAGCAGTACGGATGGACGAAGGATTCGATGGCGATGTTGGTGAGAACGGAAAGTTTCTTGAGGGAGTCGCAGAGGGTCAGTGGTACCAGCCTCTGTGGGTCAATTCTCTCTATGCCCGTTGTGGTCGACGTATTGACCTTCGCACTAGTCCCGGTCATCCGCAAAGCCATGGAAGACATCACATTCTCTGATGGAACAACGATACCTTCCGGCACTCATCTGGCTGTAGCCTCCGTGCCTATGCATCTCGATGATCGCTATTATGAAAAGGCATCAGAATTCGATGCATTTCGCTTCTTAACAATGCCAGATGCTGAAGGGGATTCGCTGCAAAGACCCATTCCTGCCTCTCCTAATCGGTTGTTATACTTGGTATTTGGACATGGGAATCGGGCCTGGTGCGTATTCGCCGTGGCCACCTCTGTCTCCGACTGACGGTCTCGCGCAGCCCCGGGCGTTTTTTTGTTTCTACTGTGATGACTGCGATGATCGCTCATTTGGTGCTAAATTATGACATAAAGCTCAAGGATGGAGTACGGCCGCCAGATGAATGGTTCCAGATGAACTGCTCACCAAACCGAACGGCGGAAATCATGTTCAAAAGACGTTCAACATAAAGCATGCCATGTATCTAGAGTAATTTCGTATTCGCCTCTCGCTCTCTCGTGATAATCTGTCAGAGCTCGTTTTCATTTATCTGTTACTTTTCTCATCTTCTGGTCGACGAGTTAAAAAAAAACGATTTTAATTTGATTAGAAGCGTCCGAATTAGCCAGCACTCTCGTGAACGCGATCCACTATTAGGGGGATGACGTTACAGACACGCATGGCACTGGGTATATAAAAAGCACTTGCTTCCCTAACAGTAAGACGCCGATTTGTTGGTGTGGATCCAGCGAGGTGCTCTGCATTTCTGTGGCGATTGACCAGATGGCGACAACCAAGCGCCGCCGTAGACTCGGTCTCTCGTACGTAAAGTAATCTTCGCTTGGTATATATTAAGTTCTTGGCTTACCACGTGGCCGGGAGCTGAAGCTCGCCTGAGAGCCAGCCAACGGGATGTCTCAATAACACGCACGAGTTACGCCACGTCGAGGCGGGCCAGATGAACGTGTCCGCGGGCCAGGATCGAGCCGTCCTGTATAACCCTCTCCATCACCGCCGCTGTGGGCCCATCTGTGTCAAATATCCAGGAAGCACCTGACCAGATGGGGTTGTTATCGACTGTGTGCTCCAATCATTGAATGAACAGCGTTCAGGCGGGCGTAACTGATCCATATCGGGATTCAACATGCGGAAGTGAATGGATAGACAAACGATCGTTGTCTCGTTCGCAGTACCTTCCGACGGAAAGAAGAGGGGATTTGAATGTCCATTGCAAATTTCGTCGAGGAACAATCAGTAGGACATGCGGAACATAAACTGGAAAGTGTACTGCTTTGTATCGGGATCCCAATGTGACCAATTCCAATATCCAGCGTCGTCAGATTCATCTTCTATCTCTCTCGCCGGGATACGAAAGGCAATAGTTTCATATGGCTCAGCCGCCACCTTTTTAATGGCATTATCAGATTTCCCACATCCTGTAATATCGGGAAAACGTACAATCAAATATTGGTATGCCTTGTTTGGTGGCTCCCTCTTCTGTTCCCAAGCGCTCATGAAACGTCGTCGGGGAATGACGCCTGGTTTAATTTGAGGAAGGTGCACCTGCACCATCATACCTTCTTTGCCGGTATCCCTGTCGCGAACTTTCGTCACTCGGTAACCTGGTCGGCCAATTTTGAGGAAGACTTTTCGTTGTACATTAGACTGAGTAGGGGCTACCATCAACTGAGTCTCCTTTGCATCCCGGGCGGCTCGTCTAGCGAGGTTTGTTTGATGCTTTTTGCCTTGTGTGTGTGCGAGATATGACCCTTCGTTCGTGTGGAGGGTCAGACACAGCCGACATTCGAGGGATCCAAGATGGTTGCGTAGGATGTAGGGATCCTATGAAGGAGTCAGGAGGCGGTACAATACGAAAGGGCATACAAACGTGCCTTTGCAAGGTCGATGGTTTCCAACGCAAGTTTCCTGAGACGTTCCCTTCTGTCGACGTTGGTTTCCGATGCGCCTGCGACGCCTCCGCCTCCAAACTTGGAACCAACGCGATTCTACATGTCGTGTAAAAGATAAAATAAATGTGACAATGCAAGCGCACATGAACGAACCTGATAATCTGAAAGTGAAGAAAGAAAAATCAGCTACAGCTGCGAGGATTGATACAAGACCGCGTACCCATTGTCGTTGTCGGCCTTGGGTTGGTTTACGACAAGCAGCAGAAAGGTTTCTTAGTCATCTTGGTCGATTGCCTGATTCGGACTCTGTGACCTTCCAAGTTTTTGGCGTACCAAGCCAAGTGGACGGTAGTTGGAACACTACAGGGAGTCTTTGAGAAGATTCGGCCGGGATAAATCTTGCTTCCTGCGTATTTTCTTTCCCCTGCAAGTCCGGTAACATGGCGGGACACAAACGTCGTATCGAAGACGGTACCTCCATCCAAAAATCAAAGAGGACGAAGTTATCGTCCGAAAAATCGGAGAAGAAGACCAGCAAAGCAGATCCTGTCCCTTCTACATCTGCAACGACACTGGAGGAGATTGACTTTCCGCGTGGAGGTGGAACTACTCTGACAGCACTTGAAGTCAAAACTATCCGAGCAGAAGGGGCCAGGGAAGCGGATCAGGAACTATTTTCTGTAGGTGGCTCGATCTGTGGTGAAAAGTCAAGTTAACGTCTTCTAGTCTGCGAAGCAATCCCAGGTCAAGCGTAAACAACGCAAGTCCGATCTCAAGGGCAAAGCTACGCCTACAGAGGTTGAGGCGGAGAAAAAAGATGACATCCGTATCGAGTACCTAAGCTACAAGGTAATTTATGCATCGGTCCTGCGCTACTGATACCAATTTCCCGTAGCGTCTTGTTCCGGGTGTGAAGGTACTTGGTCAAGTGATGTCGATACAACCTCTCGCCATCGTGGTCTCGCTGCCTAATCAACTCTTTGCCCACGTTCCCATCACTCAAGTCACGTCTCAGCTCACCAAGCGACTAGAGTCAGCAGATGACATTGAGGATGAAGAACCTGGTGACGACGAATCAGAGTCTTCTGCCCACGTTCCAGACCTAACCGACCTATTTCACGTCGGACAGTATGTTCGTGCTGTTGTTATAAGCTCACATGCTCCCGGTACAACCGATGTAATCGGGCTGTCACGCGTTCGTGATGACGCAGTTCGAAGTAGTCGGAGGGTTGAGCTCAGTCTCCTCCCAGAAAAGGTCAACATGGGTGTACGGAAAGCCGATTTAAGGGCTGGATATGTGAGTTTCTTTCACCCACGCAGTAAGCAAGACACTTATCATACATCAGTCCTTGAGCGCATCTGTGAAAAGTATCGAAGACCACGGATACATTCTCGAACTTGGTGTACCCGATGTATCCGGATTTTTGCCATTCAGTGAAGCATACAAGAATGGCTCGGAGGATTCAAGACTACATCTTGGAGCACTCGTAAATGTCTCCGTCATTAAAATGTCGTCGAACGGTCGCATTTGCACTCTCACCAACAATCCTGAAGTGCTTGCGTCATCTTCGGTGAAGCCTGTCATTATTCTATGCCATTCATAAAGTTGAATTTTCTTAGATATCCGAAGTGACCAACGTTTCATCTGTGTTACCGGGTTTATTAGTTCAATCCCTGATCACTGCCGTAGTTCCGAACGGCTTAAATTTGCAAATCCTAGGTTTCTTTGACGCCACTGTCGACGAATTCCACTTGCCTAGCACACACAAATCGCTCAAAGTAGGGAAAAAAGTAAAGACGAGAGTGATATGCGAACTCTCAGAAACAACACCGCCACGATTCATTGTCACACTTGCAGAACACCACATCCGACTTCAGCCCAAAAATACATCCGAGGACAAACATTTACACATTGCCTTCCCTGTAGGCACTGTCTTGGATTCAGTGCAGGTCCGTCGAGTGGAAGCAGAGAGAGGGCTGCTCGTAGAGGTACAACCTAATCAAGAAGGATTTATCCACGTGAGCATCCCGGTAGCCAGCATGTTAATCCCTGCTAACGATGTCCAGATTTCACACGTCTCCGATGAACGCATCTCCGCATTGTCAGCATCATCCGGAACATGGAAATTAAACACTTCCCATAAAGCACGCGTAATTGGTTATCATCCTTTTGACGGCATCCTGCAGCTCTCCCTGCGACCGTCGGTCCTAGAACAACGGTTCATACAGGCTGGCGAAGTGCAAGTCGGCGAGATATTGAAGGGAACGGTCAAACAATTGACGGCTTCTGCGTTGTTCGTGTCTATGGCTGGAAACGTAGACGGAGTGGTCTGGCCAACACACTATGCTGATATACCTCTCAAGCATCCTTCAAAGAAATTTACGGTCGGAGGAAGCATAAAATGTCGTGTACGTACTGCTACCTTCTCATGTCTTCTGTTTATTCATCGGATTCAAGGTGCTCACAGTCGATCCAGAGCGGAATCGTGTTGTGTTGACGGCAAAAAAGACGCTGCTGGATACTACGTTACCTATCTTGACCAGTTATTCTGATGCCAAAGTTGGGTTTCTCACTCACGCCGTCATATTCCGAGTAACGGACAAGTACCTCATGGTTGAGTTCTTCAATAATGTTAAGGCTATAGTGCCCGCACTCGAGGCTAGGTACGATCTTTTAATTGCGGTGGGCATAATCACTTTAATCAGATTTTCGCTAGCGAAACCGGTGCAAAACTTACTGGAGCATACACACCTGGAAAAATAATCAAAGTGCGCATCATCTCTGTGCATCCAGAAGAACAACGAATCGTGGCCAGCATCCGGCAAGCGATCTCTTCGTTCACTCCAAGTGTGACGGACATATCTGGCGTTCTCATAGGGGACAAGGTCGAGGGTGTCGTCACTCAGCTACACAAGTTGAACGTCGTGCTTTCGCTGAAGCCATCCGATATTCGGGCACTCATATCCTTCTCGAGCTTGGCACACCACCGACACACTACCGTACCAGAGCTCAAGACGTCTTTGCAGCCAGGTGCTTCCATCGACTCACTGGTCGTGGTATCCCGCAACCCGGAGAAAGGTTTTGTTGTCGTTAGCGGGTACTCAAAAAGTGATCAATCAAAGACGGTCCCACTTTCTATGGACAGCGTCACAGTCGGGCAGATTGTTGGTGGACGAGTGTCCAAATATACACGTTACGGGGCTCATATCAAAATCACCAGCCGTATCTCCGGTTTTCTACATCCGACTGATACTTGCGACGACTACGAAAACGGGCTTCTTTTCCCTGCTGAAGATTCTTTCCTGAAAGCCGCGGTGGTCGTTGTGGATAAATCGAAGAACCACCTATCCCTTTCCACGCGCCCTTCGAGGATTTCACCAAACGATGCTAAGGAGCCAGTGGACCGCGAAATAAATAGCATCGACGACCTCAAGGTCGGAGACACTGTGAGGGGATTCGTCAAGAGCGTCGCAGAACATGGACTATTTGTGATGCTTGGAAGGGGGATCGATGCTCGGGTTCAAATCAAGGAACTTTTTGATGAAGTATGATTTGAGTTACCTCTCGACGGGTAAGATGCTGAGAACAGTTGACAGTACATCAAGGACTGGAAAAATCAATTCTCCGTGAACCAGTTGGTCAAGGGGCGAATCTTGAGGTGTGTTTTTTTTTGAATGACTGGTCGAAAATGCTGACAGCGCGCTAGCGTGGACGCTACGAACAGGAAGGTCGAGGTGACTTTCCGTTCGGGTGACTTGACACGTGCACCACCCAGTTCACTGGCTTTTTCCGATCTTCGAGAGGGTCAGAAAGTACTCGGTCGAGTCAAGCGTATCGAACAATACGGCGTTTTCATTGAGATTGAGGGTTCAAAGATTAGTGGTCTGTGTCACAAATCTGAGGTAAGTCACTGAATTGTCCTTCTACTAACTCAGCCAACCATTTCACCAGCTCTCGGATAACAAGGACGCGGACGTCACAATTGCCCTCCGCATGTTCCGTGAAGGTGATCGCGTACGAGTCTTCATCATTTCTCGCGATCTCGAGAAGAAGCAACTCTCGCTCGGTTTAAAACCTTCTTACTTTGCTGGCGATGAAGATGAGGTGGAGCTAGATTCCGATCACCACGAGGCTGATGGGCTTGGCGTTGTGAGCGAGGCTCACGTAGCGTCCGATGAACGCGACTTTGACGAAGACCTTCCACATGATTCTGGTCCAGACGAAGAAAATCTACTCGACCGGTCTGACGAAGAAGACGATGTTATCATGCAAGTTGACCCTACGCCGTTTGACGCCGTCGATTCTCCAGAACTGCTGGGGCGTCATGACATGGATGTTTCCTCTCTCAAGATCGACGGTTTCCAGTGGTTTGCGAACCTCACCGAACCCAACGAAGAGTCCCAATCGGAATCGTCGGGGCAAAGTGATAGCGAGGAAGACTCGGTGGAGAAAAAAAAGCGGAAAAAGCGCAAGGAGATAGAGATGGACATAACTGCGGATATGCAGACGAAAGTGCCGGATTCGAACGCCGACTTTGAACGGATGCTTCTAGGTTCCCCCAATTCCTCTTTTCTTTGGATCCAGTATATGTCCTTCCAACTGCAACTCTCGGAAATCGACAAGGCAAGAGCCATTGGCAAGCGTGCCATTGAGACCATACACTTTCGAGAAGAGCAAGAGAAGCTCAACGTTTGGATTGCACTGCTTAATTTGGAGAACGTCTACGGTACAGATGCCACATTGGAAGTTGTCTTCCAGGACGCGGCGCGACACAATGACTCCAAGACAATTCACCTTCGGCTCGCAGCCATTTTTGAGGAAAGCCAAAAACACGAGGTAGGCTGAAATGCATTGTTGTCCAAACTTTCGTATTGAACCCATTTGAACAGAAAGCAGAAGAACAATTCAAGCGAACATGCAAGAAGTTTGGACAAAGCTCAAAGGGTTGGACGTTGTTCTGCGAACACTACCTTCGACGGGGACTGGTAGAAAATGGACGTAATCTTCTGTCACGCGCATTACAAAGTCTGGAGAAACGGAAACGTAGGTGGCCCTTTTGGCCTGTGTGCCTTGAATGAACACTCTGCTTTCCAGATCTCAAAACGATATCCAAGTTCGCGCAGCTAGAGTACAAGCTTGGCGACGCTGAACGAGGCAGGACGATTTTCGAGGGTATCGTGGATTCACACCCCAAACGATGGGATATCTGGTCTATCTATATGGACATGGAGGCCAGCAGAGGAGACATTCAACATCTGCGGTAGGTCCTACCGTCCGATTCGTAAAACAAGCTTAACGGCCTCGTAGGACTTTATTCAATCACGTGCTTGCGATCAAGATGACGAGCCACAAGGCCAAGTAATTTTGCCTCTATCATTATATGAATGCCTTACTCACGTCAAATCATCACAGGACATTCTTCAAGAAATGGCTAGATCTGGAGCGCAGATTAGGTGACGAAGAAGGTGCGACGGTCGTAAAAGAAAAGGCGATCGAATGGACCCAAGCGGCCGCAGCTTCTACGTAGTATATAGTACCACAAGCCTTTTACAAAGAAGAAACGACGAGTTATCATAATGAACTTGCGAATCCAAACGAATGAGTATAGGAAAGCAATCAAAGGTAATAATGGTATAAAATGTATATATGCAAGAAACATTGGCGACAATACCACAAGCAAGTGTCATGATCGTGAACCCAGCCGAGCGTGTCCGAGCGGCGATGCTTCGAAATCGCTCATCGGTCGGCGCATACTCATCGAACTGGCAAGTTGCCGTTGCCAGTCATCCAATTCGTTGGAGAGGTGCTCAAAGTTCTCTGAGCTGGACATACTCGACGGACGGTTAAACGAAGGTTGATCAACTTCCAGCAGAAGATGTATCTTGTGCGAAAGCTGCTCGTTCTCTCGTTTTAGATTGGTGTTCTCTTGAGTGAGCTGTTCCACAGCCGATTCATCTGAACCTTTCCTGTAGATGGTCAACGTAGCATTCAGCTTTTCAACTTCATGCTTGAGCTCCTCCACTCGCGAGTACCGGTCGTCCGATTCTCGTTGGGAAGCCATCAGGTTTTCCTTCATCGACACCAGGTCCTTTTCGAGAGCTTCGATACGTTGGCATAAATCCGTGTTCTCGTTTGTTAGCCGTTTAGATTGTTTTTGTGCCTCGACGAGTTGGGAGCGCAACAGATCGTGGCTGTCATCAGAAGGCGTACTCGTGCCGTTCGCACGTGTTCGCGATCCAGATTCAACGCTTGAACGTCCGCGGGCCAAGTCAATGTCTGCCTGTAGCGCCGAGTTCGCTGTCTTCTGCTTTGTAAGCTCTTCCTTCATCCTCCGCATCATCTTCTCCGTGCCTCTGCATGGAACAAATAACATAAGAATTCATGCGTAGCAAAGACTAAAATCTTGGCTCACTTCACATAGTGGACAGCAAGCTGGTAGTCCTCCTCCATCTGTTGCATCCTCGCTTTATAGTTGCGCTCGGTCTCCTCCAACTTGCTTTCAGCCTCAAGGGCCCGGGCTTCTGCGGCGGAATCGCTCTCGACAATCGGACTCTGTCTAGAGCGAGAGCGGTCCAATTGTGACGTTAGAGTAGCTATCTGGGTCTCAGCATCATGCTTCCTGCGGAGGGCTTGAGCTAGCTCGCGCTCGGAGATCTCGTGTAACCTGATACGCTCTTCCAACTGCTTCTCGAGCTCAGGTATCCGGGATGCGTCAGAATGGCTCACAGACTCTCCTAACTCCGGGTTAAGGCCGTTTTCAGCAAGGTAATTGCGGAGCATCGCCAGCCGAATATTGGTATCACCGGCATCCTTGAGGGCCTCCCGATGCTCTTGTTCTCTCTCCGCGAAATCCTTGCGTAGACGCCCATGTTCTGAGGTAGAATTGGAGAGCTGAACACGAAGTCCGACGACCTGAGAGCGCAAGACCATTTGCTCAGATTCTGAGTCTCGAACTCTCCGACGCTCTTCGGCAAGCTCGTTTTGTGCTTCCTCTAAATGCTGGGTCATTTCGTCAAGCATCTTTCTGAGCGATGCGGCCTCCGTTTCCATCGCTTCCATCTTCTCGGCATGTGCACGTGAGTGTCTGTCTTCGTCTGCTTGGAGATCACGATGGGAATCCAACAGTTCTCCGAGGCTTCCAGTCGTCAATGCCCGGAAAGCGTCGGCTTCCTCGCGTGATTTGGCCCATGAATTCTCCACCTCTGCTAGCCGGACCCTAAGAGACTCGACCTCCGATGCGCGTGCTTCAAGCTCGCCTCTGAGTTCTGCTAGCTCAACCTCTAACTGGCTGACTTGACTCCGCGCGCGTTGGTGTGCTGTATCGACCTCTTCAGAACGAGAAGTCTGTGCTTGAAGAGCTGTGCGTGCTTGATCCAATGCACGGATATGCTGATCACGGAGCAGCGTGAATTCTTGTAATTGGCCCTTGATCTGCTTGTGCTCGGCATCTTTCTGTTCGAGTAAAGACGTTTGCACAAGTAGACGATCAGCGTGGTTGCGGACAGCGGCTTCCACAGTAACATAACTGGTCTGCAGTTCAGAAAGGGCGCGGATGCTGTGGTCGCGAGATTCCTCGAGGGCATCTGCACGCTTGTTGGCGTCCGCTGCACGTGTTTCGGCTTGCTCGAGCAGAGTTGTTTGCAACGACAAAGAGTCGCTTAGCTCGTCGACTTTGCGCCGCATAGTCGTCTGTTCAGACATTAGGGTAGCAAGATGTCGCTCAAGCTCCGCGACGTGATCGCGTTCAGCGCGGGCAACATCTGATTGTGTGCCGGCCTCGTATGCGACGAGTTTGGCGCGATAATACGCTGCTTCTTGAATGGCACTTGATTTCATGCGTTCAGCGTCCGTGATCCGTTCTGAGGCTTCCCTGGCCTGATTGGCTAGTGTCGTCTAGGCATTCTGGATCAGCATGTGTCACAACAATCCGCGACTAGTACCGAAATATTGACAGTGAAAACCTTAAAGCAAACATTCACCTGTATTTGCGTCTTGAAATGTTTGAAGTTCAAGACCATATCTGCCATCCTAGACTGCTCGTCACCGGTCGACACTTCAAGCTTCAAGTCCTCGGCCTCGAAGAGCTCCTCGTCCAACTGCACAAAGCCTGATCGAGACGCTTTCAGAAGTGCCGTTTTCATCCAAGCCTCGCGCTTGCGCAGCATTTCTACCTCCACTTCCTTGGTTTTGAAATCGCGAATGAGGTCGGCAGTCACGTTGCCAGTGCTGCCGAATTTTTGTTGCGAGTAACCGTGTGAGTGGGTATAACTATTGACCAGTGGGGGGCCAGGAGACGTTGGATAAAATGCATCCAATGGAGGTTTACTCCGATCGACGACAGGTGAAGGACTGCGCGCGGCAAGACTGCCGTTCATGCTCATGGCCAAGTTAGCCATAGTCGTTGATTGCCCCTGCTGTCCAGGGCCCTCAGCGCTACCTCCCACGGGCGACATTGCCCTACTGGCACTCCCTAAGGAGGCAGGGCTCCTTGCTCGCTGCGCCTGGACCTGCGGTTCTGTCGGAGTTGGGGCTCTCTCTGTGGTTCTCGTTCCCGTTGAAGCACCAGTTGCACTCTCGGATGTGGCAGTGTCAGTAGCATGCCCATCGTCAGTTCCGAGAGTTTCCTCTTCATCCCGCCGAGGGCGTACTGGTGCTTTGACCTTTGCGTTGGTACTCGGGTTCGGTATGTTCACGAGGCTCTGCGCAACTACGAGTGCGGTCGTGCCATTTGGTGTCCTTGTACCTGGACGAATTCCAGGAGGGGATATTGCACGGCGAAGATCCTCTGTATCAGATTGAGGACCTGTGGGTGATATTGTGCGACTCCCGTTCAGCGTGGGTATTGGTGCAGGCTGACTACCCGAAGGAGACGGTGTTGTAGATGATTTGCGACCCAAGTTAGTCGTGCTTCCATTTGGATTTGGTGCAGCTTTGCTGGATTCGGGGTACTTGATATGCTCTAGGAGAACAGAGTCAATGAGGCATGCGAAGACATAGTGGGATGTTAGACAAACTGGTATCAAGAACATGGATGATCCCGTGATCATCACCTCTTGTAGGTGTAAACGATTCTCCACCGAGCACAAATACTCTGCTACCCATGGAAGCCATTGCATGCCCAGACCTCGCACTGGGCGCAGGGCCCATATTCTGAAACATGTACCATCGCTGATCTGTGTTAAGCATAATCAGCCTCCATTTTAACGAAATGACCAGGCCACAGCCGCAATGCTCGTCGCGTGCTCAGATGTCAACACCCAAGAAAAGGTTGCTTACTGGAAAGTTTGAATGCCGCCAGATCTCCCAGATCCTTGCCATCAACGCCCCTTCCTCCGAAGATGTAGATGACATCGTCTACCACAGCAGCTGCATGCCCTTCTCGCGGAGAAGGTATAAATCCAATACACTGGAGTTCCGTCCATTTGCGCGTGTTGACATCGTATGCCCATGTGTCGTTGTAATGGTATTGACCGTCGGTGCCCCCAAAGCTAGTATAACATGGTGTCAGTGAAACCTTGGATACAAGGAATAACATACACGAGGATGCGATCCCCACACGTCACACAGATATGACCGGTTCGTTGAGCTGGTCGATCAGAGGTCGTAGGTTGGCAGAGTTCCCATTGAGTTTGGGTCCTCACTATGGGAGCAAAGCACCATTTCAGGCGCAACAGGTATGATTATAAGATTTGTGATCAAGCTAATGGGGAAACAGATGACTTACGTGTGTTGAGATCGAAGGACCATAAGTCATTCAAAAATTCCCCATCCACCTGACCACCGAAGACGAAAAACTTGGTTCCAACCATGGTTACTGCGTGCCCATATCGCCCTGATGGGGAGGGCCCGTACATCGATACTTTCGTCCATTCCTTTGAAACTGTCGAAGTTAGGCATATGGAATGTCAATGAATCATCTCGCAGGACATGGACAATGTAAACCGGAAGCGGCTTACCAAGGTTGAGGAGATAAAGGCCGTCGTCTTGCTTTTCACTGGGGTCAGACATTGGATCCGTCTTCGTGTCACCGCCCCAGACAATCAACACACTGCTGACGATGGCACTCGCATGGCCAACTCTGGGAGAGGGAATCTCTCCGGCGGTCTGTACAAGAGTTGCACTGAGATCTCGAGTTGAGAAGAGGTACAGATCATTGCGAGCTGTTTCGCGAACAAGGCCACCGAAGAGGTAGAGCTCCCCACTAGCAGTGGCTGTTGCGGGAAGCGCGTGGCCGTAACGAGGAAATGGAGGGGGGGAAGGAGAAGTTGGAGGCACTACACCAGGCTTCTGCATGACAAGGGGGGCGGGGAGGAAGAGGCGGCGGGCGGACCAAGGGTATGCAGGACGTTGTTGGGGTGGTTGTTGGGATTGCTGCTGGGACTGCGACTGGGAGGACTGGGTAGGGTGGGGGACAATATTCGCGACGGGGACTCGATTTTGTTGCTGGGCCGGGCGTGGCTGCTGAGGGAGGAGAGGACCATTCTGGGCAGTCGCACTTGAAGTACACGGTGATTGAATTGGCTGAGAATGTATGAATGAGAGGAAAGAACCGAGGACTCACGCATCGTTTGACTGCTGTGGAGGCTCCTTGGCAGCCAGCTGAGCGAGAGCCTGTGACGGTGTCTGGGCGATGGTGACATTGGACGCAGCAAGGTGGGATGCGCTAGGGTGCTTCTTCCTGGAGAAGAAGGACATTCTCCTTGCCCTGTTGCCGAGGATTGACGGTATGGCTGGCGAAGTTTTCGAAAAAAAAAAGGGAAGTTTGTACTGTTTTATTGTAAGAAAAAGGTGTAAATGCGTGAGTGTATGCGAGCCAGCGTTTGGAAGGAAAAAGGGACGAAAGAAAGAAAGAAAGAAATTGCGGTCGGACGGAAGAGCAAGTACGTTGCAGAAACGGAAGAGATTTGGCGCGCCAATTGTGTGACAACTTACACTGGCAGTGCTTTGCGGTTGATCGTCGGGTCGCTCCGTCCGTCCAACATTCCATCTGGCACATTTGTTCCTTTTTATTAAATATGCGCGCTTTCCACGCTGCTCGCTGCCTCCGCCGTCGTGTGCGGTCCGTGCGGTGTACTACTTACAGCGGAAGCTTCTCTGACCGACCTCGAGTCTTCTCACGGCTTCTGATTCCCGCCCACGTGACCACCTATATATCGACGCGACGTCACTCCAATTTTGATGCTCGTCGACGTCCACGATGAAGTCGCGTCAAACCTTTGATGCTCTCACTCAGCCCGTCCCATCACTCCCATCCTTGTCCCCATCCGTACCCAACACGTCATCGAATGCATGTGCCAGTCTTCTGACCACCACCCTAGATGGCCGCACCGAAGGTTTGCTAGTACCCTTTTGACCTCCGCATCACTGCTCACCGTTCGTCTCAAAGCGCTGGTGCTGAACATCGGAAGCCCGATCACGATTGGCAGGAATCAAAAGCTCTGGTTTGCATCCACAAACATTCCTTGTCCTCCCACCAATTGCAGCACACAGCTCCTATGTCATCCCCGATCTTGTCGTTTCTAGTCTCCATTGCAAGATATATGCGCATGTTTTCGCACCATATCACATCTCTTCATTACTTACCGTTGGTTTTCAGCGTCCGCTCTGGCGCGGGAGGAATTATCATATCGTGCCAGGTATCCGGCACTTCCCCCCTCTCCAGCGAATTCGATTCATGCTATCTAGGACTTGTCTACTAACGGTATAGTGGTAAATGGTCACAAGATCCGCAAGACAACATGTATCCTCATGCACGGAGATACGTTAAAGATCCCAGCATCACAAGGTCGGCTAGACGCTCTAACATTTGCACTGCTTCAACATCATCCTTTCCTCTAGCGTTTCAGTGTGTCGTAAGCTCGAGGCATCTGCCTGCCACGCGACCGCATACCGTCCTTTCTCAAAATCATACATTCAAAGTGCGTTACATGACAGAGAGGTTTGGACCTTGCTGATGATTTTGTAGGACTTAGGCCGGTACCGTATCACCTCGCACTGCCTCGGCACAGGAAGTTATGCATCTGTCCATCTTGCTCTGGATACAACTGCACATCGCCAGGTAGCATGCAAAATTATCCGCAGAAAAGCAGGCAGCGAGCTGAAAAAAGAAATGAAAGAAGCCACTCTTTTGACGTCTCTCCATCACGTATGCGTTCTTACTTCCACTTGAAACTAACTACTCACTTCTAACTCAGCCAAACATCAACAGAGTTTATGCGTTCGATTACGACTCGCAGTTTCTCTACATCATGCTTCAGCTATCAACAGGTGGTGACCTCTTTACTTATATTACAAATCACCCACGACGCAGGTTATGCGAAGGTGAAGCAAAGTATATAACCTTCCAGATGCTCAAAGGGCTTCAGTATTTGCATGACAAAATGATTTCCCATCGTGGTAAGCTTTCCTTAACATCTTGTCCTTTCTCTGTATGAGATGGCGTGTAAATTCAAACTGACCGACGTATGCCAACGACAGATTTGAAGGTCAATATCATTCACTATGTCTTCATGGCACAATCTGATGATGTGGACAACCTACTCTTATCTAATCACCGCTCGCTGGATGTACCTTTCTCCCTTGCCGTCATGTTTCACTGGTGTCCGCTTTAACGTTTACCCCTTGACTCAGCCCGAGAACATTCTTTTGCACTCTCCTGGACCTTACCCTCGCATCCAGATTGCCGACTTTGGTCTTGCTCGTTCCAGAGCGTACGAGGAGACCCTTCATGTTTGCGGTACGATCTCGTATCTCCCTCCAGAGGGTGTACGTGCACTGGAAAACAAAAATTTGGGTTACGTGGGAATGCCAGCGGACTGCTGGAGTGCGGGAATCGTCATCTTTGCGATGTTGACGTGGGCACTTTTTTCTCATCCTTTCATGGTGGGACCCAACGTATAACTCCTGGGTCTCCCATAATATCTTTCCGGAGCTGATGCACTAACGTAACCATATAGGGGCAGTCATCCTTTCGACTACGGTGACGCAAGGGACATGCGCGACGACGACCTTCCGATTGCACAGGACAACAGCACCAAAGATAGCGAAGATCTGTTGGGATTCTCACAGCGTTCTTATATTCAAGATGAACTAACCAAACAACGCATCCTCGATGGAACAATCTATTTTTGTGAATCTATTTGGGAATCGCTAAGAAATGGTACGTGTACGGCACGTTCAAGTAGTTCTGTCTTTGACAGGCGGCCTTCCTGCCTGTGATCCGATGTGTACATTGGTATACATGCTGTTTTTTCCGCTGCTGACCCTCCCACGTCGTCAACACAGCCAAAAATCTCGTGACACACCTTCTCATACCCGACCCCAAACGACGAGCAACAGTATACACAGCCCTAAAGAGCTTCTGGATCACCTCGGACCTCACAGACCTCGAGCGTGCATACCGCGAACGAATCCGCTCGGCCGCTTCGTGACACTTCATCAATTGTTCTCGCCCTGAACATCCCCCGGATCTCGACCCTTGCCCTCGTCTTGCTGCGAAGCACACTCATCTCCGATGGCACATGGCTGGCTTCCTGCCACCACCTTACCTCACCCCTCACACGTACTGCATGTAATAGCTTGATGCCCCCTCATCACTTAAAATAGAGCGTGTCGTGTCGTTAACTATGCAACATCGTGCCTCAAACTCCATTCCTACAACACGCACGAGTTCTACATTTCAACTTAAGCCTTCAAGAAGTTGGCATGAACTATTTGGCGATGTCAATTCAGTTCGCACTTCCCGCATGTCAACGGAACACTCACAGTGAATGTGATCTGATGCAAATGAGGAAATCTGCATGCCGTCAATCCAATGATACGCGCGAGATAACAGAAAACACGCACGAAATAGTAGCTGTGATCATATCCTTCATGACACCTTACCCGAACCCGGACCTCGTCGTGTCCGGCATCGCGCGCAGCCTTGAGAAAGACCTCGGGATGAAGTTGGTAGAGGAAGTTATCTGCAGTTCCCTGAGAAAGCAGTCGTCAATCTACTCATCTGCAAGGGCCGATACAGATTAGAAAGAATGCACACATAATCGATAAGGATGTTGATCGCTCCCTTGACTTTCCCAACGAGGATACTCGCATCGTAATTGGTCTTCCCTTCTTCTACACCGTCCGCGAGGTACCCCCCGAATGCCTTTTGGCCCCATGGGACGGCCGATGGCTCACAGATGGGGGAGAAAGCGGAGCACGAACGATACTGTTTTGTACCTGCAAGCAAGGATTTGAGATAGATGGTAAGGGCCCCATGACCTCCCATGGAGTGACCAAAGATAGACTGGCGAGAAAAGTCCTGAGGGGGGGGGATCAATCTTTGGGAAGTGATCGAAAGCGTGACGGGACGGGTAACATACGATCGGGATTCCTGCAGCCTCGATGACCTGTGGTAGTTCCTTGGTGACGTGGTCCAGCATGTTGTAATGCTTTGCCCACTTGGATCTGGTAGCATTGAGGTAGAATCCTGCACCTGTGATGGAATGGCCTCTTCAGCTTTACTCAGGATCTCATGATGAGATCGCAGGACTTGCCGACTCCGAAGTCCCAGCTGGCGGTTTCATCCTCTATGCCGGCCCCCCGGGGAGACGTATCGGGAAAGAGGATGGCGATGCCCTCCGTAGCCGCATCGCGCATGAATCCACCCTTCTGCGCGCTATATAGGGAATGTGGTGCATTGAAAGCCGTGAGTAACACCGACGCAAATGATCGACTACCAGAGACTGAGAAGAAGCTGGAGAACTCACCCATTATCCTCATTGCATGTCAGCCCAGCTAGGTAGACCAAGACTGGCACTTTTCTCTGTTCTGCATCTGCTGGAAGGAAAATATTGAACTGGGCATCGAGATCGCCGAGGACAGTGGACTAGTAGGCGAGGCGGCAAGAGGCAGCGACTGATTAAACGGGAACGTGGGCTCGGGGTGTTCCAGCAGCTCACCTTGAACTTGTATTTTGTTAATGAGCCTCCGTAATGCTTGTTCGAAGATACTTTCTCGAGTGTTGTTGCCATTTCGAATGGTAGATCTGCTCGATATGAAGGAGTACGCAGTTGTCGGTCAGCGGCAGCACCGTGAAAACCCCAGGTTCAAATCAGTTTCTCTCAGCTCTAAGTATATCTTCGGCGTCCGACGTCACGGTTCTGGACCTTTTTCAGGTTGGCGCGTCTCAAGTAAATCCGGACTTCATCTGAGGACAAACCGGACCGCCTGCCACCATTTCCGGTACACCTGAAATTCAAGTTAGCAAGCAACCAATCATCATTCGGGCCGACCTTGCGTCGTCTGAGACTCGGAGTCTGACTATTCCAGCTTCAAGACTAAAGTACTAACGAAAGCTATCATAGATCGACATGGGAAATGACCTTGCTGAGGCAAGGTGATATTGGTGATGCTAGTAAGTACAGTGGTGATTAGCACATATGGGTACAATGAAAGGTTCGAACCCTGGAAGGTATAATGGTAGCATATCGATATCTCCCACTATGCTTCCGATGTGTATATGCTTGCGACATGCATGAACCGTCATGAAGCTTCGAAGTTCATCGATCATCACCGCAGTCACAAATCTGGAGCCCCAGCATTTCACAGGCGGGAGAGAGCGTCCCCGCTGCTCTTGTTGTCAGTCGCGTTGTCCTTCCCTCGCACAACAATCCAACATGGCGACTCGACGATATGACGACGCGGACGACAACCTAACTTGAACGACGACGCGACGCTGACGGACAACCTGAGCGTGTCCGACGTCCGAAATTCTACATGGCCGATCCCCGACACCCGGCGAGCACTGAAACAGTTTCTTTCACCAATTTCGGCATCAAGTTTCTCAACGAGCTTCTTGACCGGGAACAAGATACACGGGAGGGATAGTTTCCGGTGGACAAATCGCGCCAATGGCAGGCAGATGACTCGGTCATAGACGAACATTGCCTCTGTCTGAGACATCGAACTTTTTAATTCCGAGATGCGCTCATCCATTTCGACATCTTCAATGGCGAGCGAAGCTTGGGGGGTTTAAGGATGAAAGGCAAGGGAAGCTGGGAGACAGCTGTTGTACGATGAAGACTGTCCTGTACAGGCAAGTACTGCCATTGCTTCGCCCGAACGAGCCATCAGCTCTTCAAACAATTGGCACAACGCGGCAGGTCCTCCTGTTCCACAGTGACACTTGAGAGCAATCATTTGTTTCATTGTTTCAGCCGCATCATCGTAAGGCTTTCGTTGGCAGAGCCGCGCAAGCTCGTTTTCGCCCATCCCTGGATCCGCGACTTGCGTGGTCTACTCGACGAGGTCGGTTGGGAAAGCGCATCGGACAGCGGCGATGAGTTGGAGTCTGAACTCACTGCTGCGGCTGCTCCTCCCTTGTATGCTGGACCCGTTTCCACGATGGACGACTATACCCGCGCATTGCAGCTCGTCATCCGTCTGCAACAGCCATTCCATGCCCTTTTGCTGCAGCAACAATCCCATGGGGAGTACAAGCGGGTCGCTGCTGAGCACGAGATCATCGGGCTGGAACGCCGCATCAGCTCCGCCAAGGAAATCCGCGTCGGGATCGTAGAGATATCATGATCGCAGCCGCAGCGCGGGAGGATTCTGTCGCTCACAATCCATTCACCTAACTGGCTTAGCTCTTGCATGGCATACATATTCTTTCAAATCGTAGTTTTTGCTGTCGTCGCACTCCCCTCTCGAACCGTGTACTCCTTATGATACAGATTGAATTCAGCGTTCTATTTGATCTCTCCGTTCTTGTACTCAGTACATGGCCCTTAGTAACTACTAGTCACTGCAAAAAGTAAATCGACTAATTCACAGCGACTGAGATGCTGATGTGTGCAAAATAACTGGTTGTTCATGTGAACAGTGATGCTGGTTCCAGGCGTGAAATCAGTGTCATCGGACCGATGCTGATTCTTCGCGTCATCCCGGATGTGATGCTCATTTGTGACGCTCATCTTGAGTGTCCTGTAATTGAGGCATCACAGTGATGCTTGTGATCTGGCGAATGGAAAATGTTTTCGGAAGCATGAAAATTTGTTGAAGTCTTTTCAGAGCTATTCATATTTGATCATTGAACAAGGATTGTATCAGACATGTAGTCTACTGGTACAGACACGGACTCGGACTCGGACTCGGACTCGGACGCATCACTAGTACTCTGTATATACTCCAGCTGTGAGTTCAATGTTCAATCCCGGCGGTGGGAAGTTAGTAGTTTGTATTTTATTTTTCAATCCGAGTCTACAAATTGTGCAACCGCACACCAGCTTCAATAGAAGATAGCCTGATTTTTTGGGACCACAAAGGGACAAGAAGTGATCTGGCGATGGAAAATGTTTTCGGAAGCATGAAAATTTGTTGAAGTCTTTTCAGAGCTATTCATATTTGATCATTGAATAAGGATTGTATCGGACATGTAGTCTACTGGTAAAGACACGGACTCGGACTCGGACTCGGACGCATTACTAGTGATATGTATATACTCCGGCTTCGATGTGAGTTCGATGTTCAATCCCGGCGGTGGGAAGTTAGTAGTTTGTATTTTATTTTTCAATCCGAGTCTACAAATTGTGCAACCGCATCACACCAGCTTCAATAGAAGATAGCCTGATTTTTGGGGACCACAAAGGGACAAGAATTTATACTAGTAATATTTCAAACGTTACAACTGAGCTGCGGAGACACTACGAATGAACTGTGGGGACGCTACGAATGAGCCGTGGGGACCAAACGTATGGCGGAAGATCTGCACAATTAATCCAGCGCGATTTGTAATGTTTGAAATATTACTAGTATAAATTCTTGTCCCTTTGTGGTCCCCAAAAAATCAGGCTACCTTCTATTGAAGCTGGTGTGCGGTTGCACAATTTGTAGACTCGGATTGAAAAATAAAATACAAACTACTAACTTCCCACCGCCGGGATTGAACATTGAACTCACATCTAAGCTGGAGTATATACAGAGTACTAGTGATGCGTCCGAGTCCGAGTCCGAGTCCGTGTCCGTGTCTGTACCAGTAGACTACATGTCCGATACAATCCTTGTTCAATGATCAAATATGAATAGCTCTGAAAAGACTTCAACAAATTTTCATGCTTCCGAAAACATTTTCCATCGCCAGATCACAAGCATCACTGTGATGCCTCAATTACAGGACGCTAGATGAGCACATCGGCGTCACGTAAAGACACTGATTAACAGAAATTTACGCTGATGAGTCTCGCGTCCTCGCCGTTAACTAGTAACTTCAATTACCTTGTTTATAAGGACTAGTATGTTCCTGGACCCTTTAGGGGACAGGTTTGGGGGGGAAACTTTCAACCGGATCCCGGGACCGGGACCGGGCGTGGATAGATTGATACTAGGAGTTCGTCGCGGTCGAGTTGCATCTGTCACGGTCTTGCGGTCGCTGTCCACTTGGCGCGACGCCTTTATTTTATCTCCCATTTGTATTGAGGTCCAGATGGTATGGCGTGTGGGTCCAGGGGTGCCCAGAGGGCTGTGGAATAAATCCGGACTTCAAATCTGAGGACAAACCCGACCGCCTGCCACCATTTCCGGTACATCTGAAATTCAAGTTAGCAAGCATGACCAGTAATCACCAATCATTAATCATTTCGGGCGGACCTTGCGTCTGAGACTCGGGAGTCTGACTATTCCAGCTTCAAGACTAAAGTACTAACGAAAGCTATCATAGATCGTCATAGGAGATTTGACCTTGCTGACGCAAGGTGATATTGGTGATGCTAGTAAGTACAGTAGTGATTAGCACATATGGGTACATGATTAAAGGTTCGAACCCTGGAAGGTATAATGGTAGCATATCGATATCTCCCACTATGCTTCCAATGTGTATATGCTTGCGACATGCATGAACCGTCATGAAGTTCATCATTGCAGTCGCAGATCTGGAGCCCCAGCATTTTACAGGCGGGGTAGCGACCAGTGAGAGAGCGTCCCCGCTGCTCTTGCTATCAGTCGAGTACGAGGTTACCGTTTGCCAGTAGTTGTAGGATCATCCTCGCGTTCCTGCGACCCAGTTGTCCCCTTGTCCCACTGCCCCGACTTCGGGGAGGAGTCGAGTCCAGGTGCAGCATATTCCTGGTCGGAGTTTCTCTGCAACGCCGCATCTTCTTCTAGTGGGCGTTCACTCTCGGAAGCAACAATAGTCTGGCGCCGTCTTTGCACCTCCAGACGTACCTCCACGTCTTCGCCAGCACAGGGACTCGAGGGACTTGATGGGGAAGGTAATGAAGGGGTTGATTGTAGTACTTCTTCCATCCTCGACCTTTCCTTGTCTGAAGCGGTGCGCCTTAAGGTACCCACGCTGCCCGCGTTGTCAGACGCAGCCTGCTCAGGTCTCGTGAGCATCTCCATTGCCTTCTTCCTCCTTTCCTCTCTTCCCGCCCAGCCAACCCATCGCCCATCAACAACGTACCCTTCTTCCTCTTCCACACCTGCCAACAAGTCTGCGACACCCCCGTAAAACCTCCCCGCACTGAACCCTACGTCTTTTCCGAGTATAAACGCATGCATGTCCTTGAAACCTAATTTTCAGGCCGAACATCAACACTGGAATTGAGACGAGTCGTCGTGTAAGAGACGTACCCGCAAGACTGGTTAAATTTCCTGCGAGTCCACCCGTCCAGCCCACCAAATCGAGGTGGTTCACATCGCGCAGCGTACCGAGATACGTGCCCCACTGTGCTGATTGCACTGATACCAACCCATCGCTCGGTCCCTCCTGTGCTGCTATGATAGAATGGGGATACCTATGCGAAACAATAAGCAGTGTCAGCATCACTCGAACTTGGCACAGAGAAGGGTTAAACTTGCTTCCAAGTGTCGATTAGTCCAGGTTCATACACTGCTCCCCAACTAAAGTACCGCACGCCTTCTACGTCCGGGGTATCGTCATTGAACCTTTTCATTGCTTCACAGGTGAGGCATTCGAAAGCCTTGCCATCACCGCCACCATTCGGTAAAAGCTCAAGGAGAGAAAGGACTGCCGGAAGATGAGATGAAGCAAGGGAAAGGAAATGGTCGGCAAAAGAAGAGCCACGATGGGGCGTAGCAATTGTGGTCAGGCTGAGAACGCGAAAAGTGCGTTGGGTGAGGTGGGTAATGAGATAACGACAGTCGATACCACCCTAATGCGCGAATGAGGCAAGGAAATTTTGATGAAGAAAACCATACCATGCTATGGCCTATGAGGTGCACATCTCGACCGGGGTATGTCTCTGATATCTTCTTTTCGAGGACCTTTGCACGGTCGACCGGTGACGAAGTTGCTGGAACGCGGGTTATGAGAACCTCGCAGCCAGCAGCCTCCAGAACCTCCTTGATTCCTCGCCAGTGAGAGACTTGCAGGGGTGCTACGGCAAGCCCGATTGTGACAGAGTCAAAGCCCAGGAGACCGTGGCAGAAAACGAGAGGGGCATGTGGGGCGCGAACTAGGTAATCGGAGTCTGCCAAACGTCTAAAGGTATGCAGCACAAAGGCGACGTACATTTCTTTCCGAGATTGTCATCGAGTAAATCAGACTCACTCAGTACAGCCGTTCGGCTATCTCTGCTGGAAGAAGAGTCTGATTGGAACCACCATCTGCGAAGAGGTTGAGAGGGGGAAACTTGAGAGAGTGCGGATGTGTGTATGGAACGGAGAGCATCAAGAGAGGATCGTGTAGGTGACACCACTGTGGGGGAAGAGGGCGAGGTGAGCGTGACAGGGGTGTCCGAAGTAGCCGGTGGAGTTGCGGAAGGGGCGGTATACCGAAGACCGGATATTAGGTGAGGAGGTCTCGAGAGGTAACGAGGGGAAGAAGGCGAGGACGCGAGCTTGGCGGGGGGAGGTGGGGAAGGCAAGATGCTATCGTTAAGAGCCTCGTGTAGGGCATTTAGCATTGGCGAGGGAGGACGTGAGGAGGACGAAGACCATAGGGAGGAGGGCGAGGAGGACGAGCGGGAGTGGGTTGAGGGTAAGCGTAGTAGGGGTACAGCGGGTGATGGCGAAGAGGAGTGGTGCAACTCGCGGGGGAGGGGGAGAGCCCTCGGACGGTTGGCGAGCCCGAGGCCAACGCTGCTCTGCGCGACTAGAAACGACTCGAAGCGGGAAGGAAACGCGCTCGTCATCGTGCGGGACGGCGACGAGCCCTCCATCCAAAATTAATCACAAGCCAAAGACTCGGACGCGGTTACGTCACCGTCGTCTTGTCCAAATGAACAGCATTGTATCGTCGCTGTACCGAACTTATCTTCGCCAAGTCAGAGCACTTCCGCATGCCTATCTCCGGTGGGACAGCTTGCTCCTTCTGCTGCTTGTATCTAATTCCCCGCAGTCATTTCTTCAGAATCAAGGGTGCAGACGACTTTCGTTCACTACTGAACGTCAACTTGGTCCACCTTCGCAAGAAAAGGTTGAAAAGGGTGTCAAAGGTAGGCATCGTTGCAGCGTCCGAAAGCTCACCCCATCGATATACGTGTTGGCACAGGACTTGCAACGTCTACGGGCAGCTAATGCAGGAGAGTCCGCCGCTTTCGATCGCATGCTTGACATAGCCTATGGAAGGGTAGGGAAGCTGCGTTGGGAGTTGATGGAGGCATGAATGTTCTCTTTGACGTGCAACTCCTCCAGACTCAACGCTCGCTAGCCTTTTCTCTCCGGTCCAGATGCTCTGCTGCCACCCGAAGTAAATCCGCAGAAGGGGAAGATATCTTCACCTGCATACTCTCCAGAACTCGCCGCTCTCCTCACTTCGTCTATTTCGCGCACGACAAGAGTACTGCAAAAACAACATCTTGATTCGCCACCCGGATTGCCGCAACGTGCACAGTCCAACTCTGAAGATGCGATGATGTTAGGATCATTCAGCAGGCGTCGCGAACACAACATTCGGTGGCGTTTTTTCAGAAGCGAGTGGAAGAAGGTGTATCCTCCTCTCCAAATATCAATGCAGCATCCTGCAGGTGATCCCAGCACACCTCCCTCAAGCGATGTTTCTGGTGGCGGTTTTCAGAACGTGCTCGTGCTCCAAGAGTTACTGGAATTAGCAGGATCACCTGCAAGCCCACCTGACCTTACCAGCAAACAAAGGAGGCTCCAACAAATCCAACAAATGTCTCACACCACCACCAATCCGTTCGACGGAAATCTACCGCTTCGATGGCTCCGGCGGCGATACCAAGCCCTTCTAGGCAGGCTTCCTCTGCTGGTTTCCCGGCCCCCACCACAAGACAACTCCAAACGTGTTTACGACGTTCAAATAGCACACAGTGCGATAACTACTTCCAGAACACATCCATCAAGACTCCGTATCGTGGACGCGGAAGACGCTTTATGGATAAGTGATGTTCATATCGCAGCTCGATCTGCTGGAAGACGTCGTACATAGTTTTCTCACTTGTCTTCACACAAGTCCATGCAGTCAGCCTTGGAAGATTTATCCCCAGCGAGAGTCGTAAAAAATTATGATGAGTCAGATACGTCAAGAATTCGATTCGGCACTTTCTAGCTCTAAGCCATGTAACTCGATGATGTACATGCCGTAGTTGCGGTCCAGAGCCTTGGATGCTGCAGCTTCACCAAGGCTCTGATCCACGCCGCACTGGAGGTTTAAGATGGCCTTGTACTCGTCAAAGGAAAACGTTTTGTGCGCGCGTACGCTATCCAGCAGACCCTTCAAACCCTCTTAATGGGATGAAATCCAGTCAGGAGAAGAAGTGCGTACCTGAGGTCCCAGTAAGAAGAGCGCATAGTACTGCCTGGCCCTTTCGCATTGCGCAGATTGTTCTCCGTCCCCGATGGTGCGAATGCTTTGCTGGAGTGCTCGGATGTTACGGTTGACTTTCTTCATGCCAAAATTGTTTGCCATGCTTATGAGGCGAGCGTTGCTGATTAATTGTTGCTCTATCAAATCCTCCAGACCCAAGAAGACGAAACTGCGTGGCCGCAATTAATGACAAGGAGTCATCAGGATACAGAATGAATGTTGGCATACCTTTGTTCGGTTTTAAGCAGCGTTGTAGATGTACATTCGTCAAAGCTGCTAAGCTCCGAGTTCAGATCAACAATATATGGATCCGGTTCTCCAACTTCATGATCAACTTTGTAGTTTCCCTGTATCAACCATGTTAACAGGTGCATACAATATATTCAAGTACCCACATGACGAAAGGCCGCGTCGAGATAGTAGATGGTCCGACAACGAACTTCTACTCTGATGGTGTGTAGGATGATTTCGGCCAACTGCGTATACGTCTTCAATAATGCACCAAAGCGTCTGTGTTTCAAGCAATTAATATAGATGTAACCCTCGAGGATGTCACTCACAATGCCATTTCATGAGATAGAGGTAAACTAAGTCGGCCGTCTTCGACGATGTCTTGTACGAAAGGCAAAGGTGACGAGAGTGCTTGCGAGGAGAACGGGGGAACAGGATCTAAATTCGAGAAAGCTGCCGTAGGTGAGAGTATGCCTTCAGGAGCAGGTTTCAAAGCGTCTAGTTCTTGTGTGAACCATGTCTGGCAGATGCAAATAAGCAACGAACAGGTCAAATTAGCTAGCCCACATACGACACTCCCATAGAGACCGCATAACGCAGAAATGTTGCGGACTGATGGGTTAAGATCACATTTATCCACGGAGGTTTGAACCAGGTAACCCATTTCTATACGACTCTCCTGTCTGCATAGCTGCTGCTTAATCACATAATCCTAATGATGGAAGTCAATTGACTTTGATTCTCTGCTACGAAGCGGTTCGAAGCGAACTGACCTCCTCTATAAAAAGCTCGGATAAACAAGGGCTTAGTTCAGATTTCTGTGCCCATTGGGCCGCAAGTGACGGTGAAGGATCTTCGTCTCCGCCCTTGGACACGAGAATCTGAAAACGATGGCTGCATCGCTGATAGAATTGGATGATGACGCCCACAATAAGTCTCGAATAATGGTCGCGATGGAATGGCGTCGTGCGGAGCATTGCGCACAACGAATTGATAAGGGCCATCAACTGCGTAGCCGCCTGCGGAGAGTTTGATACAGACCAACGAGTCCAACGCTGACGACGCACCTTAAGAATGGGCCGGGGACTGAAGCGGGTCGACAAAACATCAGGCTGAAAGGCATCAGGAGCTGTATGCAATCAGGTCACAAAGCAGACATTGCCAGATCGACGACGCGTACCCGACACTGCATGATGGAACAACACAGATATCTTCTCCTCTAATTGTGGCAGATATACCTTGAGTACGAAATCATCCAACACTTCGCTTGCGGACCGTGCGCTCTCTAGGCCATCGGGTAGTACATTTGCGACTCTACGCAAAAATGCGAGAGTCGGCTGGAACAGAACACTAACATGGAATGCATCCGATTTGATCAGTAGACGGTGATGTTGCCCAGCACCAAGGATGCGCTCATCGGAACCAAGGGAGGACAGAGCAATCTGCACTGCATTCTCCGAGGAGCTCTGCACGAGTCCCGGCATGGTGTCTCGGAGCACCCGCATAAGTTCATCCTCATGCTTGCGGAGAAATTTTGTTGCTGATTTCGTATCAGTGTCTGCGAATCGAAATATTCCCTATAATCGACTGGATGACTGACTGAGAGAGCGGAAAACTGTACTAGACAAATACCTTGAGCCTGTCCCGTGTGAATCGCCCTTCACGAAGTACTTCATTGATGGAAGTGATTGGATTTCGACCCGTAACGGCGCCTCGCTCCTCGTCAGCCAGATAATCGTTGAGCAGAGTTCGAACCTAATGTTTGTTTTTGTCAATGGTGACATTTTTGACGTCCGAAGTGTAGGTGTACCTCAGCCTGTATTGCTAACCAGACATCGGCCATGGGGAAGAGTGTCCCTGGTTTGGCACCGGCAGTGTCTCTAAAATCTCGTCTCTGAAAGTGAATTACGGAACTTCAAAAGCTGAACAAGATTCAATTAGGTGGTACTCACTAATCCGATACGGTTGGCCACTTCGAAGACTACGCGAAGACCTTGCGTTACTGCGTCTAGTTTGGAGTAGGTTGTCCAAAACAGGTCTTTCAGAATTTCCTGATCGTAATGCTTTGAGGTAGACTCCAGTGCAGTGAGGCGGAGAGCAGATGCCGTTGTCAACGCGCCTTTACGGGTAAGAGCATTGTGAACCGAGTTCATTGTAGAAGATTCGTCAGAGACAAAAATATACCCTCCATCAGATTTGGATCCAAGGGTGGCAGTTGTAAGAAGCGCGGAACTTCTCTTTGAGTCTTCTGCGCGCTCTTCAACTTCATCGACAGTGGACTCAATTAATGTATAAATCTCGCTCTGTAATCGTTGCATAACAGAATCAAGCGCGCTCCCCAGCTTTCCTAGAATGGCCAGAGATTCCAGAAGCGTCTCGATGTATGTGAAGGAATCTGCTTCTGGATTGACGTTGGAAGGGGCAAGAGGTAGGAAACTCGACACGGCCAATGTACCAAGGCTCGACGAAAATGACATCGATGTAGATATTGACGACGACATTTCTTGGGTACTCAGACTAGCACGGAAATTGGCATCGTCGAGGTCATAAGGAGCATCATTCGGTCGGGTAGCCAGACCGTTGAGGTAGCGTGAAAGACGGGTTCCCTGAATAGTCTGGGGGGAAGATATTGAAGGAGATCGGATAGAACCGTTTGGGGTAGGTATTAGGGTCGCCTGGGCTTCGAACTCCACTTTCGGCACTAGACCCACCAATTGAGAGTAGCAGACTACACTATCAGAGACCACGCACATGTTGATTGTCCGGGAGTGTATGAAGCCCACCGCGAATCACACCAAAATGATTTGAGATAAAGATGGTTGTGGAGCTCATCGACCAGGATATCTCGGAGTGCCTGTAACAATAAGCCTTGTGGGGTCACGTAGAATGGTCTGAGAACTTACGATCTCTTGACCGAGAAGATATGCCCGTAAGTCTGCAACGGCGCCAATTTCTCGCATGTCGGGTTTGTTGATCAGCTTAAGACTTCGTATTAGCAGGACCGACGCCTGTATGAGACGCTTCTCAGATATCAGAGCTTCAAGGGCATCTGGAACAGATTTCAGATGTTCACTGAAACATATATTGAGCATTCGCGTGGAAGGGGAGAAGCTTAGCGCACATCTGGTCCAATAACCGCATCATTTCCTCCAAAGTTTGTCCTCTGGTCCACAACTGAACAAGGTCCGCACGTTTACCACCGAGTGATTCTTTAGTTTCTTGAAGAACAACGCGTGTATCCTGGACTTGCGCCTGAGCCTGGCCTAGGTGGTTCAACAAGGCAGCATGGTGGGGCAATGCATCGGCGAAAGTCTTGTAGTGCTCTACCAGAGGTTCTGAGTTGACAGAAACAGAAGAAAGAGGAATCACTGACGATCAACGGAGCCTTTCAATGCCTGTGAAAGCATTTCCTTGGTTTTCCGGAAAGAGTACATGCTTTTGCCGGTAGTAGAAGTATCGTCCAGCAAGCAGAGAGCTAGGTCTACGTTGTTGAACTACGATGCCATTAGTATCTCCACTAGTCAGCCACATCCATGAGCGAATTTAGTTACATCAGGGTCAATGATAAACTCCCATTCGTCTCTGATCTGATCCAGGATAGCTGGGGTGCATTCAGTAAGATGTGGTTACATGCCGGGGACTGAAGAATATCCATGTTTTGAACTGACCGTCGATTTCGCCAGTTTTAGCGCCTGCAGTGTGTTTCCTGTATGGCATGCGCTCTTTTATTCTGTCCTGCCTTGCCTTTTCTCGTTCGACCTCCAAGCGTCGTTCTAGTTCATGGTTACCGTCGACATTGCCATTGGCGAGCCCGCGCGTACGGAAATTAGTTTCCTCTGCACTACTGAATGCAGCCATTGGGGCGGAGAGCGCGGGAGAGGTCAAGGAAGATGATACGGAGGATCCTTGAAAGTCGCTTGTGGGGCCGAAACGAGAAGAGTCTGAGCGAGGTTTGTTCGGAAGAGAAATGTTGCCTACGAGACGGTGTTGGATAGAAGCATCAGAAACTGTTGTACTAGAGCTGTCGTGCCTTTCCCTCGCGCTCAAGTCACTAGCTATGCGGGATGAGGTTGAGGCACGTTCGGAGGCGGAGTAGTCCGAGGGTTGGCGGGGTCTAAGATCCGATCTCTGTGGGCGATGGGGACGATTCGGGGATGAGAAGATGAGGGCCTTTGGAGAGGATGAAGAGGGGGAGAAGGCGGTGTTGCTTGGAGTGGATGAACGAGAGGGAGGTCTCGCGATCTGTAGAGGGCGGGTTGGTGGGAGAGAAGTCGGGTAATTGAGCGCATTCGGGAGTGGATTAGATATCGAAGGTGCGCGTGTACGACGAGAAGTCGACATCGTCCTCGTCGTTGTCGTCGTCGTACGGAATCTAAATCCGGTGCCAATTTTGAACAATCGCCAATAATATGTCATTACCACCGTTCCTACTCCCGTTGCAACCACCCCGCATCGCCCTCTTTCGGCAGAACTGCAATGTACTCGTTCATTGGTGGGCTCCAAAACTCGGCGACACCGTCGTCCCCAGCACTCTTCTTCTGTTCATTCCGGGTGTGTATATCCCCCTCTGGACTATCGCAGTACTTGACTTTCCGTCTCCAGGAAATCCTGGGGTCATAGACTTTTACTCATGCTTCCTTGAGACCATTCACGATCTGGACTCTTCAGGTACACTTGCCATTCTCGCATTCTCGCATGTCGGCCATGCTCCATCCTTGGCCTCAAAGCATCCTCTTTCAACCCTCCGTGCTTCACAGTTTGACTTGGGATCCCAGCTTGAGAACACACTCAGCATATTCGATGCCGTGCAGTCCTCTTTCGGTCCCTCCATCAGGGTGGTTCTGGCTGGACACAGTGTTGGCGCTTGGTTAGCCTTACAGGCAGGTTCTTGTTTTCAGTACCTCTATTCGGTAAATGACTGTTCCGTCCCCCTGCCAAGGTCTTGAAACTGCGCTCCAATGTCGTCTCCCGCCTATTCCTTCTCTTCCCCACTATTGCAGACATAGCGGACACTCCTAACGGCAAGAAGCTCTCCGTTCGTAGTGCTCTGCCTTGACATCGTCAGCCATTGACACACGATTCTGCACGACAGTGGGGTTTTCGTCCCCCTTTGCCTCGCGCCATCGCTATCCTTGCGCATTGCGTCTACTATCTGCCTTTGCGGATGCTTGGCATGCTATTCCCCTCCTATCCGCGTTCTGCGTTGAGTGTTTTGCACTCACTTGTGCGGTCACCCCAAGCAATATTCGCAGCGTTGTCGATGGCTCATGACGAGATGATCAATATTCGTCGGCTGGACTCTGAGCTGCTCAGCAGACACAAAGATATTTTGTGGTTCTACTTCGCACAATGTGATGGCTGGGTTGGCCAGCAGAAGCCTGTGATCCTCCGAGCACTTGGGAGTGATGACTCGGATGCCCGCATTTTCCATGGGGGATCAGGTGTTCAGCATGACTTTTGCATCGGTGGGTCTTCCCCTGTATTTTCTGAGAGTGCGCTTATGATTCCAAAAAGGCCACAGCGAAGAGATAGGGAGACAATGTTCTGCATGGCTATTGATGATGGACACGTAGTTGAATTTGAACACGTCAAGCCAGCTCTCCGATGCCATTCTTTAACTCCTTTCACCATCTCATCTAGTAACCTCGACTTCCCTGCAACATGACTATGGATGGAGCGTCTCGAGTGACATACGCATTCTGCACGACTTTGCATCTGTCAGATTCTGTCCACCAGCAGGCCCCGGGGCTTCGCCAGAAAAACTGAATGGTTGTCCACGTTGCTCCACAATTCCCGAGATTTTGAAAGCCATTGAAACGTCCTAAAAAGAGGGTGAATTGATAAGAGCTCTTTGTGCTCGTTGTCAAGAGCCGTTTGCAGAGCCATGTTGGATGGCATGGGCCTGCGCAACTTGCCGCTAAGGTTGGTTATTCAGTAGCGTGGTCTTCCGCGAGTCTGACAGACCAAAACAGCCAATATGCCAGCCCGTCATGTAATACCACCCCTAACTCTACCTCTACGCCGCAGCACCCGCATTCGTCTGCAACGAAGTTGAACAAACTTGACGATCTAATATCCATGCTCAGGTATAGGGATACCTACAAGGCTCTTCTTATTTTGTTGCACATGGATGTATCGTTCTTATATGCCAGTTTTTCATGTACTTTTTTGCTTTCTACGGTTTCAACTCGAGCCCCTACATAATGCCTGGCTTCAACATTGATGCAGTGACCGGGGTGCACGTCGAACTCGAAAACTGTGCGCTCTGCGGTTCTGCTCAGGCTCAAGAAGCCGAAAAATACCCATAACGCAAGCCAAACCATGACATGTCACGTGAGACTTACAAGCTGTGCTGACAAAGCATGAAAGTCAGACGCGTCCAAGTCCGAGCACGCGCCCATTTGGCAGACTGCAACCTGACCTTGGATACCGCCGAACGAAGACTCGGCCAGTGGCAATGGCTGGTCCACCTTCTGATCCAGCACTTCTCTTCGACACCCTCTCTCCCCTAACTTCTGAAGCGCCCACTACACCACTCCAACATCCCATTTTGACGCGTCGAAAAGTAGTTCACGTATCCCCGCCAGTCCTTTCACCATCTACAAAGGAGCTTTACCAGCCAACTCCATATTATCTTGGTGGTGACCCGGAATTTGTTCGTGATGACCTGGACGCCGTCGTTGGCGAATACCCGTTGGAGGGCAAGGGTAGTAGTAGACCTTCCCACTACTTCATCCGTTTCAAAGACGGACTCGTGCGTAGGGTCAGTCATTCCCCTGTTCCCCATTCGTGAAAAGCTAAATCTTTTTTAGATCTCTTCGCGTGCATTTCTTGCTCATTACAGCGACCTCGTCGATGACTATGGTGCGTTCTGGATAGTTGACTTCTCTCCTGTTGCTTGATGCTTTATTCTTTTAGAGCGCCGAAAGGAACAGGGCCTCCTCGACCATTTTGACCCCGCCTCCGATGATGTACACGAGTACTCGCGAATGAATGGTAAAATAATCGTTGACGCGGCGAGCCACACTATAGCTTCGCGGTCATACTCTCAGAGCGACGTGTCCAAGTCTCCTCATTCTTCCGAGTCCCCTCTAACAGAAGAGGACGATGACACCAGTGACAGTGAAGATTACGGTAGCCGAGCCTCAGTTCGCAAATCTAGTCGTCTTGCTGCAAGCAGAGGAAAGTTCACACAAAGCAAGCTTCCATTTAGTCCTAGGAAGCTTCGCAGCAATCACATGCGAGGAGAACAGCTGGATTCTGACTCTGGAGACGACCTAGGTGGCTACGGTCAAGTAGACTCTGACATAGAAATTATTGCGCCTAGAAAGTCAACGCGATCACGCAAGACCGCTCGCTCTAACCTAGCTGATGATCTCATGGAGGACGATGAAGAATCTGACGGGGATACGTACTATGACACCTCTCGACATAAATCCGGCAAGAAAGCGGAAGGGAAAAGGCTCAGAAAGAAGCGTTCCGCAACAACTCGTCCTGCCTACGGACACTTCCGTGACATTGACGATCTTGACTTGGCTTCTGACGAGGACGAAGCAATTTCATCCCTCCGCGCCCACAGAGATATCTGCGAGAAATGTCATAAGAGTCCCGCTCACGAGCTTTTGACGAGGGCGAAAAAAACGAAACGGAAGACCAAGGATGATGAAGCCGAATCTGATGAGAACGACGTCGACTACATACAAGGTTTGGGAGGCTGGGTTCGATGGTTCGGAAATCCAAAATCTATCCCTGCATCGAACTGAAATGATAGTTTTGCAGCCTCAAATGTCCTGTGGTCGCCCATTGGAGATGTCTCGCAAAAACTCAAAGAGACGAAATCATGCGAGCTGCGCGTGCTCGTGACAAAGCTCAATGGAAAACACAAGGAGGAACCGAGAGCGAGCCAGCGGCTGGCGGCGATTTACCACATCGCAAGGACCTCGACATTAACCAGACAACAGAGTTCATTTGTGGACTGTGCATGAAGGGTGGTGTTTGCATGGGATGCTTGGAGGTGGCTCTGGAACCCGACCCGTCTCTTGCGAACAAACATCCTCCCGGCAGCCATCCTTCTGAAACTGTGCAAGGCGAGCTTCCTGACGTCGAGATGGTCGATACCGCGGCCACGTCTGAGGATCACACGGCGTTGCAGCCTTCTCGAGAGCTCATCTTCAGATGCTTTTCGTGCAGGCGACTTGCGCATTATCGACACTTGCCCAATCCACCGAATGTGGACTGGGAGGATGCGGACCTTGCAACTTACTATCAGGAAGAAACTGGTTGGCGTTGTGGCGATTGCTTCTCATATGTTTATCCACTAGACAAAATTCTGGCTTGGCGACCTTACCCTCCCGATGTTGTTGAACATACCACAGCAAATCCACCCGATTCAAAGACACCCCTTCCTCGAGAATACTTGGTGAAGTGGGCAGATCGGAGCTATCGACGGACACAATGGGTACCTCATATGTGGCTAGTTTCAACCAACTTGTCGAAGCTGAAGCACTTCCTTGCCAAAGGTTCCAAAGTTCACCTTCTAGACGAACCAGTATCCGACGAGACAGCTATGAATGTTGATGAGCCTGCTCGCGTCGACAAGCAACCAATTCCATTCGAACCCAGCGCGGATCTTGATCTTGAGCCTCACTCCTCAGCCAATCTAAATCACGTCTCGCTCGGTCCGTTACCTGATGCTGAACGCCGAATCCCTCCAGCTTGGAAAACCATTGATCGTGTTCTTGATGTGCGGTTCTGGAAATCCTCATCAAGTACGAAAGGGAGGCACAAGAAAAAAAGTGTTATTCGTGATCAACTTGATGACTTGCATTTAAGTCCTGAACAACAGCTAGAGCGGGCGCATGCCGAGGGTGAACAACCCGATGAATCATTAATGGAGGAAGTGGACGACTGGCTGTCAAGGACGGAGCAAGACTTGTCGGCTGAGCATATCGACGACATTATATGGGTATTCGTTAAGTGGGAGGATCTTGGGTACGATGAAGGTCAGTATCTCGTGCTTACAGGAGATACTCGTTTAATCCTTCAATAGCATCTTGGGATTCTCCGCCTCGCCGCGGGGAGCCTGGGTTCAGTGCTTATGAGCACGCATTCGGACATTTTATCGATTCTCGGAAAGTTTCTGTCAAACGTGCAAAAAAGGATATCAATATTCGTGCCGAAAATGGTTATGGTGCCTTCGCTCTTAAACGAGATCTTGATGAACAACCTGATCTAGGACAGAGTAATGAACTCAAGCTCATGCGATTCCAAGTCGGTGACTTTATTGTGATCAAGCACTTTGCTTATAAGCCTACAGATCGACGGGTTTAACTGGCTTTGCGATAACTGGTGGAATCGACAGGCGTCTATATTAGCAGACGAAATGGGTTTGGTTCGTCGCTCACTCTGCCTTGCTGCTTTCTCTGACTTTTCCATTTCTTTACAGGGTAAAACGGTCCAGATCGTTACGTTTCTCGGGACATTGGTCGAAAAGTTCGGCATGGCTCCTGCTCTTGTTGTTGTTCCAAATTCCACGATTACCAATTGGGTCCGGGAATTCTCGCGCTGGGCTCCTAGAATCAGAGTGGTACCCTTTTTCGGGGAAGCTAAGTCGCGGGATGTCATCATGCGATATGAACTATTTCATGGATCAAAGCACGAGCCGAAATATCATGTCCTCGTCACTACATACGAGACTATCACGAACCCCAGGGATTTCGCTTCCGTCTTCAAGAGTGTGGGTCGTTGGGAGTTTCTGGTGGTGGATGAGGGTCAGCGCCGTGAGTTTTTCTCTTTCATCTGTGAATATTGATTTTCACATTCGTCGCAAGTTAAAAGCGATAGTAGTCTGCTTTTCAAGAAGTTGAACGAGCTCAAGCCAGTTCACCGAATTATCATGACAGGGGTCAGCCAAGGTTCATCTTGTCACAATCTTTAATTTAACATTTTGCCCCAGACTCCATTGAACAACAACATCCGTGAATTATTCAACTTGATGAATTTCCTTGATCGTGATAAGTGGCAGGATCTTGAAGCGCTTGAGAAGGAGTATGAAGAGCTCGACGAAGATCTAGTGCGCCAATTGCACGCGAGATTAAAGCCATACTTCCTGCGTCGCATCAAGAGTGAAGTACTCCAACTTCCGCCCAAGGTATTTGAGTTCTCCATCGAGTACGACCGAGTGAACATACTTTTGGGTAGAACGAGGTCATTGTGCCACTCTCAATGACTCCTCTACAGAAGGAAATCTATCGGTCGATCCTCAGTGAGCTCCATTGTGCCACGTATTACGTTCGATCACGAATTTCGTGCCTCAGGCCAAAATTTAGACATCCTCAAGCACCTCACGCAAGTGTCGACTGTTACAGCAGGTCGTCCAGGAGGCTCTAAAACAAATATGAACAACATGTTGATGCAGTTACGAAAGTGAGTACTCGTGGAGATTGCCAATGCACCTTCCTCACGAATCGTACCAGGTGCATCCAACACCCCTACCTGATATCCAATGACATTGAACCTCGTGGCCTTGAGCCACGCGAGGCTCACGAGAAACTGATAGACGCGAGCGCGAAGCTTCAACTACTGAGACCACTGCTGTCAAAGCTCAAGGCAAGAGGACATCGCGTACTCCTGTTCAGCCAAGTAAGTCTCGCTTCTTCGTACAGCTCCACTATCTTTGATTGATCTCCTCAGTTTGTCATTGCTCTCGACATCGTCGAAGACTTCTTGAGAGGCGAAGACTACAAATATTTGAGAATCGTAAGAGTCACCAATTTCCGAGGAGCCTTAATTTACCTTGTACAGGACGGTGAAACGAAGCAAGCAGTTAGACAGAAGGGCATGGACGAGTTTAACAAGCCAGATTCGGAATATTTTATATATCTGCTCACCACTCGCGCTGGTGGTGTTGGTATCAATCTTTTTACGGCGGATACAGTCATTATATATGACCCGGATTTCAATCCCCACCAGGTTCGTGACCTTCTCGTTCTGGCTGCGTGGCTAATATCGTTCGATAGGACCTTCAAGTATGAGGATGTTTTACTTTACTCTTAATCTGCTCTGAATATATATCTAGGCAATTGCTCGCTCGCATCGTTATGGTCAACAGAAGACATGTCTCGTGTTCAAACTCATGATGAAAGACTCGGCTGAAGGTGAGTACTACTTTTTAGAGAGCGGACCCTATTTGATGTTTTGCAGAGCGGATAATGCTGGCGGGCAAGAAAAAGCTAGTCCTCGATCATCTGATTGTGCAGAAAATGGATGATGACGAGAATGGCGGTGGCGACCTGAAATCGATTCTCACTTTTGGAGCCAGGGCGCTCTTTGAGGAAGGGGAACGAGGCTCGAAAGATATTGTTTGTGCGTACCATCTCGGGCTTCTTCCCTAGTGTCAGCTTAGCCATCACGTTCAGACAGTGAGCATGACCTTGATAAGCTCATAGAAAAGACAGAAGGCGATGAGGACGAAAAGGACATTGCCAGCGAGTCCGGTCTCAAGTTCAACTTTGCCAAGATATGGGCGGCAGAAAAGGATGTCTTGGAGGACGTTGGAGATACTGTACCCGACATTGATCATGGGGATTCATGGGCCCAAGCGCTAGATCGTATGGCTGCTAAGCAAAATGCAGCAAAGGAAAAGGAGGTGACAGGCCGCGGAGTTCGTCGCAAGGCTGCCGCCGCGTTCCCTCAGGTTTGTCCAATAGATATGCACTCCAATTCGATGGTTGATCCATTCCTCTCAGCAACAACTTGATTTCCTAGATGGCCTGGAAGAGACTCCTGCGAGGCATAAAGGAAAAGGAAAAAAGAAAGGTCGATCATCGACATCAGGGGCATCCTCCGATTCCAATTCCGTTTATCACGGTGGTGGTGATGATACCGATGGCACGACGGGGTCGATGCAGTCGCTTGATGCCGACCTGGACCCGGCGATGCCTAAGCACCCGCGTAATCTTTCTGGCCGCTTTTCGGCCGCACCCTCCGGATCAACTCTTTCATATCATGAGAATGAAGAGTGCGGCCTCTGTGGACAGAGGCACGAACCTGGTGATTGCAATATGATGAACAGTTCCTCGAATCTCATCGAGTACCGGGAAATCTTGTTGAATCATACAGAAGATGAACCATGGGAAAACAGAGTGTGTATGGACGTTGTCTTCTGTGAACATTAGGTTGACGAACACATATAATAGAGAGCTGCTATCGAGGCAATCGAGCATAAATTATTCAGCCAAGGTCAAGGCCATCTATTGGCCGGTCAACCTCTCAAACTGGTTGCCAAACCAGGATCCGCTTCGATCGAAGACCACCGCAAAACATCTTCGTTGAAAGCACCTAAGCGTAAACTTATTCCTCTTGCGCAGGGGGTGGCATATCAAGGCAACGGGACCACCATCCAGCAAAATCGGGAGAGTATTGTGAACAGCCGCTCCAACCTTCCATTGGACTATTCACTACCTGTGATGCTGCCCTCTAAACGCATGTCTTCCCCCGATGGAGTGTCTGAAAATTTGCCGAAGAAGCAGAAACAGAACGGGATCTCCGGTTGCCCAGTGTGTCTTGGACCCCAACATTCTATCGAGAATTGTCCTATTTTTCACGCGGACAATCATAGGTTCGTCTGCAGTTGAGCAAAACTAGACTTTCTTCTCTGACCTTGGTTTTAGTATTACAAAGCAGATATTGCGGCTGTCTGAGGATCCGTCCCACAAGCGAGTAGTCAAGAAACTTCGAGGTCTTCTCAAGCAGCGGAAGCTGGCTAAAACCGAGGAAGCGGGTGCCAGCAAGATGCAAACATTATCTTGATCTAAGTAAAACCTTCTTCTCTTACCATGGCTGCAGAAAAGACTTGCGATGAGTGATATTGTAAGGTGATTTTATTTGCTAGACCTATCGTACTGCGCATATGCCCAAGTATTCTGTCTATATACCGACCTACTACTAGTCTACTATCGAATCTTTATAAGCATCCGTCGCATACTCCGACGACAAGTACGTAAAGTGATGCGGCTCCTTACATCTCTCACCACCATCGAGACAACTCTCGGCTCAGGTACTCACTTGCTGGGTAAGGCGTTCTGGCAAAAATAAACACCATCGCTATTCAAAGGCTTGGTGTTACCTGCCAGACCGATGGTCCTTACACCTCGTCTCCGAACGTTCAACATCGCAGATTCATCGCCTATGGAAATGGACACGGATTCCGAATCCGTGCCAAATCCGAGCTCGCGCAAACGGCAGCGATCCATAGGAGAGTTGCCAGAGTTGCCCAAGCTTTCTGGACAGATCATGTTGGAAGTGTTTACTCATAAATCGCTCCGACTGGCCTGCCACGCCAAATATCGCGACAATGAACGTTTATCGGTTCTCGGATCCCACATATTGGAGATGGTGACAACACAACTACTGTTCAACAGGAAACCAATGTTCACAAGAAACGAAATCGAGGTGAGCGCAACTACCATGAGCTCCCGTTGTCATGAGGCGATGTTTTAGGAAGGCACGGAGACAAAAGCTATTATCGGTGGAGATCATCGACACATGGACCAATATTTATCGACTACGGGATGAACTACGCTACGACCCATCGTTTCAATCATCAGTAGCGGAGGCCGAGGTAAGCGGTGCGTCTGTCCGATTTGGCGAGATCTACAACGCTGAAAGTATATTACAGCAGGGGCGTCTTTTGTTTCTCGCTTATCTCGGGGCAGTTTTCTGCGAGCGTGGACTGACGACCGCTCAACAATGGATCGGAGGTCTCTTGCGACTGTCTGTCAGCATGTTTCAAGATAGAGTGATCTTTGAACTCGGGCCTGCGGATTTTGAGGAACAGTCTGGGAAAAGGCCCAAGGTTGAAGAGTCGCTGCAGGGATTCTCGACACAACCGTTGCAACATGCACTCCCTAGCTTGCCTGGTGGTTATAAGGGCACCCATTACAATCCGTACTCTCAGGCTATGAGTTCTCTGCCTCCGCCTCCGCTTCTGCCTCCACCACCACCAAGCATACCGCCTCCCGTACAACCACCACCCCCGAAAGGGATGCCTCCTTTCGGGAATCCACTGGCACCTGCACAACCGCATCTGGCGTTTTTACCGCTGTTCAACCAGACGGCGACACAACGAGGGTTGAGTACCGAGTACCGTGCATCATTTTCAGGACCGCCGCACGCGGGAAAGTGGCAAGTCAGTTGCGTCGGTGAGCAAGAGAATATTTTTTAATAAAAAGCTACCGAAATGACGCTTAGCATGGTGACCAAAGTGAATGGGATAGAAAAAGGCAAGGGCAATGGGTCGAGTAAACAACTCGCAAAGGAGGAGGCAGCAAGAGCGGCGTACTATGCGATGGGATGGGCACCTCGTACGTCAAGCTCATTTTCTATGGACTGTTTGGTTGTTCTGACCGCATGTAATATCAGGCGGGTGATGCGGATGATGTTAGTACCTCTAGCATTTGTCAAGAAAGGGATTACTATCCCTTCCAGCAACTTCGGCTGCCAACCGACTCGGCAGTCACGGTACGTCACGAAGCAGTCACAGTCGGTCACAAGCCAAACTCGCTGGAGCACTTGGCAGCGAGTGACAATGGAGCGTGACTTGAATCGGCGGCGTGTCACTCACCTTCCTGATTAGGAAGCTGCCGAGTCAGTTGGCTGCCGAAGTTATTGGAAGGGATAGTATACCTAAATAAGAATTGCATAATAGCATTCGTGGGAAAGTATTATGCTTACTCATACAAAGAAGTTGAGAAGTGCTGCCGAGTGGTTGCCGAAGATACGAACGACTTTGACCGAGTTCTTTGCACAGTTGCTGTACTTAGTACTCAGCACGAGCTTTTTGTCGCCGTCGTCGTCGGAGTCGTTGTCGCTGTCGTCGCTGTCGCCATTTAACAGCGCCCGTCGTCATGCGCGATGCCCATTCTGTGCCATCCATGTCGATGTCCAACCTTGCCCTGTCCGAGCCTACGCACATCGACCTGACTGGCGATGACGATGTCTCTCCGTCCTCGACGCGCGCCCGAGCTGAAGCGCAACCCATGCAGACCTACGCTTTTTCACCGTACCCACACTCCCTCCCGCCACAAGCGCCAAAGCCTCCGCCGATGCTACACGCACCCGCCTATCGCCCTCTCTTTCCTGTTCCCCGCCCGCATCAGCATCTCCCTTTGCCTCAAAATGGCATCTCTCTCGCCCATCCATTCGCAAATCGACCCACGTCCGCACACCTTCCGAACAATGTCATTGATCTCACTCACTCCCCCTCTCCCCCTGCCTCCCCTCTTCCTCTCACCTCACTCCCGGAAGATCTCTCACCCAGGACTCCCGTTTGCATCGGACAGCTTACAGTTACCGCTTTGGTTCTCTACCCAGTTCCGTACCTTCAGTCCCCTGATCCGTCAAAGGCGGAAGCCGATTGGGCAAGCGTGCGTCTCCAGTACGAGCACAATCCTCACAAACAGCCAGGTTCAACAGAATCCATACATATAAAAACTCCCCAAATCAGGTCCCCCTCCGGTGAAGTGAGCCCGGGGGATGCCTTCGGCGTCGTCGAGCAAAAAGTGGCATCCCACCTTGGCCCGATGTTAGGAAAAGGTCTCATCCGATTAGACGCTAAAGTGCGTCGTGGCATGCCAAATGTGAGTGCACCTTACCCTTTGACCCAGCCTCGTTAGAAGCCACCTGTTCATTCTGTCACAGCTCCCCATCCTTCCATTACAATTGCTTGTTTATACTCCGAAGGGCAACATCACAGTTGTCGGGAATTATCTCCACCAGTGTGGACTCCTGCTCGATCACCCGTCCCATCCGTATGAGATCCAGCGCCTAGCCAACTATCATTATTGTAATCCCCATAATCCTCCTCTCGGAGGACACCGTCAGTCCTCGCCTCCCGTCCGGCCTGGTTACTCTGGTCCAGGAGGAAGTAGCCCTCGTTGGTCTGCGCCTGCGGTGTCGGGGAAGACGCTCGAAATTCAGCGCAGTCAGGTGGAGGAGCTCTTCAAGAGTCTGAAAAGCGGAGATGAGCTATCTGAGACTGAACCTGGTAACTCGTTCATTATTCCCACTCGTCACCGCTTCATGTGCTGACTCGTTTCATTTTATGAAAAGTACATGAAGTCGGGACCCCCCTCTATCCCCATCAGAAGAAAGCTCTTACATTCCTTCTTGAGCGTGAACGGGAGAAGCGTTGTGGTGATGGGCGCTATTCTTCTTTGTGGCAGAGCAGGGTGAACCCTCATTCTGGACAGCCATCATGGTTTCACATCGTGACCCAGAAGGAGCTCTTCCATGAACCACAGGAAACTAAAGGGGCCATTCTTGCGGATGACGTACGTTATTTGCTTTTTCAAGATCGATAAAATTAACATGCACCTGCTACTCAGATGGGTCTTGGCAAGACGATAACGTGCGTTGCTCTCATCGCTGCGACATTTGACGCTGCTCGTGCATTTGCTGCTTCCCCATTGTCTACCCCACCTCCTTCAGACAGCAGTTTTCTCGAGGATCCTCTATCTGCTTCTCATTTCTCTGGGAGTGTCTGGGGTATTCCTAACACGTCCGATTGTGGAAAGGGGAAAGGCAAACTTGCAAAGGCACAGGATAGGGCTGATGCTGAATATGCGCGTGCATGTCGTATCAAGGTTAAAAGTCGAGCGACCCTCATCATTTGCCCACTCTCCACGGTGTCGAATTGGGAAGATCAGTTTCGCGAGCATTGGCGAGGAGAGGTTTCGGTAGTTGGGGGTGGTGGGATGACCTGTTCTGCGGCCACTAACACGGGTGGCCCGGCTACGCCGCCATCTCAGACGCTACCACAGCAAGAGCCCAGTGCTGACGTGAAGCCGTTCCACCGTCCATTGAGTGGTCGTCCGTTGCGGGTATATGTGTACCATGGGAATGCACGTCGGCCGGATTCAGCCTTCCTTGCAGACTTTGATGCTGTTATCACAACATATGCAACCTTGGCTTCGGAATACTCAAAGCAAACTAGGAGCATTGCTTCGCTTGAAGCTGAAGAGGATGACGATTGCGACAGCGATGGAGGATTCCCAGGCATCGGGATTGATGAAAATGGAAACCAAGTAGTCCGGTTACCCAAGCCCAAACGAGCAGGGATGAAACGCAAAAAGTCGTATTCTAATGTTGTAGTGGAGGCCACCAGTGCTCTACAGACCATCCACTGGTTTAGGGTTGTACTTGATGAAGCCCAGTACGTTCTGCCAAATGGTATCGAGCCAGTACAAACTGACCATGACATAGCTCCATCAAGGAGATCGCAACAGTAGGCAGTCGTGCCTCTTGCGACTTGGTCGCTGACCGTCGGCTCTGCCTAACTGGGACTCCTGTCCAGAACAAACTTGACGACGTTTTCGCACTGATCAAGTTCTTGCGTCTAGACCCTTTTGACGACAAGAATATCTGGACAGAATTCATAGGGACTCCTGTCAAGTATGGGCAGTCGCTGGGTGTTGCCCGACTACAAACTATCATGAAATGCATTACCCTCCGCCGCACCAAGGAAACCGAAACCGCCGACGGACAGAGAATTCTCAATCTTCCATCTCGTCGAGATGAACTCCGCTATCTCAAGTTCGACTCGCACGAACAGGCGATTTACGACCAATTCTTTTCAGAATCCAAAGCTGAGTTTAACGAGTTGTCGAACAAGAACGAAGTGATGAAGAATTACGTCGGGATCTTGCAGAAGATTTTGCGCTTGCGGCAGATCTGTGATCATTTTGAACTGGTCGAGGGCAAGGGATCGGGAAGCGTTCAGTCGACGGAGCTCAGCAGTTACGAGGACCTGGCGGCCGCGATTGAAAGGGAAGGTCTTAGCGCCTCTCGTGCAGTCGCAATTGTTGCATTGCTGAGGGAGGCTGCGACAACGCAATGCGTAGAATGTGGCGAGGAACTATGCGTTTCCTCGGAAACTCAACAAATCATGGAGGGTGGAATATGTATTGATAATGGACCATCTGCTCCTAAGCGCGGCCGGAAGACAAAAGGGATAACGTCTCGCACCTCGACAAGGACTAACAGCCCGTCAATGTCATATCTCGTCCTAACACGCTGTCAGCACCTCTTTTGCCTCCCATGTTATCGCTTGTGCGTGTGTCCTGGATGGCCAGACGTACCTCCGGATACCCGACGGTCATGTTCTGTTTGCCAGACAGCACTTTCCTCTCAGGATGCCATACAAGTACGTCCTGACTGTAATCCTCAAGACCCGTCGAAAAAGAGACCTGGCAAGCGAGAGAAGAGAGTCAAAGGAACGGTCCCAGAGGTTTTCACACCATCAACCAAGGTCAAAGCTCTGCTTAACGACCTCATCCAATTCTCGAAGGCGAATCCATATTCTGCCAATTATGATCCTGACTCGCTTGATCTGGAGATGGTGGATGGTCAGGGCAAGCGGGTTGACGATGGAATAACCAAGACCGTGGTATTGTGAGTGGCAGCTCTATAGGCGAGATGAAGCTGAATGTGTTGCCGCTAGCTCGCAATGGACAACGATGCTCGACAAGTATGGCTGGTACCCGCCTTATTCCGATGACTCGTATACCCACGATGTTTTCTTTTTAGGATCGAAGATGCACTGGATGCCGCTGGAATTCGTTACGACCGCTTGGACGGCACTATGAAACGTGATGATCGGACAAGAGCCATGGATGCCCTCAAATACGATCCGGGTTGCGAAATCCTTCTAGTCAGCTTAAAGGCTGGTGGGGTCGGATTAAATCTCACTTCTGCACAACGTGTCTATCTGATGGATCCGTATTGGTATGTATTTACCAAGTCCCTGTCCTCAAGTAGACTTGATGACTCGTCACAGGAACCCAGCCGTAGAGAATCAAGCTGTTGACCGTATCGTAAGCTACTGCCTGGTATACATTAGCTTTCCTCAGTTCATGGTTTACCCCACAGCACCGTCTAGGACAGACACGCCCGGTAACGACAGTCAAACTGATCATTGAAAACTCCATAGAAGATCGTCTGTTAGAAGTTCAGCGGAAAAAGACTGAATTAGCTAATATGACCTTGGGTCAGCATTTCAGCAAAGCTGATCTGTTGCAACGGCGGATGGAAGAGTTGAACCAGTTGTTCGGGTAGTAGTATTAAGTTATGTTGATCGACGCATGTCCCCTTTTCACGCCGTCTTGACGAGCTCCTTATTGTACCGTAATCAATTACTTGTAGAGCGACTTCGTTGTAATTAATAGACTTTGGAGAAAACATGCTGCTCTGCGTATGAGTGCGCTACCCTTCTTGCCAATGCCTCGCTGATATTCAAAACGCAAAATGTGCTACATGTTTCCGACGTGCCAAAGCATATACGAGCATCTGACTGGCGAGAAGCCCGATCGTGATTCCTATCGCAACCCGAATCATGCGTATAGCAAGCGAAAAGCCGGACGAGAACTGCTCCGTTGAGCTCGTCGAGTCGGTATCGATGAGCGTTCCTCCCTCCGCGATGCCAAACTGGGGGAGACGAACTGTAAATTTAAGCGAGTACCAAGGGCATCCACGTACGGGTACCAAGAAAAGAACGCCGGTGACGGTCGACGTGAACGCCGTCCCACGTACGATCCGCGAGTAAAAATTACCCAAAAGACCAATGATCAGGGCTCCAAAAGCGGACACGACGTCTCCCGAGTCGGGCAAAAAGGTGTTGCCGAGCTTGTTCGCGGTGAACGCCGCGCACGCAAAGATGACCATCACCAGGAGCTGCCAGCTCCAGAATTTCTGCATGTTGGAGAGGGAGGAGGCGACCGAGTACGTGGGGACCAGCGCGGGCAGAAGCCACCACGGAAGAGGTTGTCGCCACCACGGCCAACTCGGCTCTCTGTGACAACCTTGGGAAGTTATTATGGTTGGAAAAACTCATCCACGGTCATTGAATGAGATGCTGTGATCTTACCCCTGAGCAAATAGTTCCTATCAAGGGACGAGGCCTTTGCAAACCCGAACACCGCCTCACCAAGCGGGAAGGTGCCATTCTCAGCATGAAAAGTACCGTGCAACATCTTATAAGTCGGTGTTTGGTTCTTCTGGAGAGCTCGCCGCGCATGGGGATTGATGACGAGGTAAATATCGGACCCAATGGCCAGTCCAAAACCCTGAGTGAGTCAGAGATGTGCTGGCAGGATACTACTAGTAGAGCGATAGATATCTTACCAAAAAGAGTGTGTAAATGATCGCGTAAACCATTCTTACGGATCCGCACAGGATGTTGCGCGACGTCAGCTCCAGCGCGCTGATAACTGCAGGACCCGTGAACAAATTAACCGTGTAAACGCTGAAACACTCACGGATAGTGAAACCTGGGAGAATGAGGACAACGCCGGCTGCGGAGATGGCGTTGTAACAGAACAGATCTCCGGGAATCGTGCTCAATGCTCGTGAAACAAAGGAAACAATAATCGCCATAGATATCCTGCGAATCGTTACTAACAAGGACACCTTCAACGAAGTTCGGACTTACTCGTAAACGTTGGCATAGGTTGAACTCTTTGACGTAGCGTTGAGACCTAGATACTGGAGAACGCAAGCGCACAGCCCGGATATCCACATGTCGATGATAGAACCCCCGAATACCATCGCAGAGATCATGGAAGCCGTGAGAAATGCAAAGAGACAGCGCAACCACACCGAATAGAGGGGGCGAGCGTTGAGCACGTCCTTGAGCTCCCGGGTCCCGTCTTCGACCGCCATCTCATCGTTGAGTACCTTGCGATAGACAAGGAAAACTTCATGCAATGCGGTCAAAGCGACTCGACCCTTGGCCTTGACAAAGTGAGTTTCCACGGAAGCCACATCATTGTCTCCAAACGTCACGATAATGACATCGGGGATGTGCACAAAGGCTGCCTTGGCATCAAGTACTTTTGACGCCCAGCTCAAAAGTGTATCGGCGCGATGAGAAGGCGAGCCAAAGGAAAGCAAGCATTTCGCCAACGTGAGGATGAAAACGCGACGCTTGTCGATATCTGCACGGTTCACAGAGAATCATCAACCTGTCAGATCGAAACTCGAAAGAACGTCGTGCCTTGGACATGCTTGATAATTTTTGCCTCTGTCTTGGCTCGCTTCATCATGACGCTGAGTCGCTGTTTCCCACCTCTGTAAAACCTCTGTCCTTCCTCCACGAGTTTATGCGGTGGGCCCTCGAGAACGGAGGCATCAAGTGCTGCGGCGTGTGAACCCTTGGGAACGTCGAAGAAACCCGGCCAGTTTGGTTTCGAGGTCTTTGCTTCGTTGAACAGTTCGTTGTCTAGCGTCGGAAGCCCTTTCCGGCGAATGGGAAAGAAAGATGAACCTAAAGGTTTCCAACGAGGACGCCTTTCCGCTTCTTCGACGATGCTGGACGTGTTCGGACCTGCTCCTTGTCGAAGAGCACTTTGCCCGGAATGGATGGGTAGGATGTCCCTGGTGTCCTCGTCTCTCGGTGAAATCCAAGGGAAGCTAGTCTTCCCAGGTTTCTGGGGGTGCTTGCCGCGCTGTTTCGCTGATGGGCTATTGGCCATGGCAATTCGGTGGTGAGCGACTCAAGAGGATGTCAAGGAACAGAACGGGACCCAAGGGAGATACCAGCATATTTATTCGGACTGACTCCAGATTTTTAACTGGACCGATCCCGGGTCAGACCACCTGCTCAGAAACAACGGATTATATTAGCCGGATATCCCAATCAGCAGCACCGACTTGATCCTGCTTCTTTTTTACCTATACAGCCGATAGTCAAGTCATACGACAAAGCAAGGAGCGAAGGAAATATATAAGGGAGTTTGTGATTGTACAGAACAACAGGCATATGACCAGACAGGGGGAAAATACTCGACGCAGCCCTGTCTTCCAAAATGGAGTAGAAGATTTTACCATATTTGCGGTGCAGGGGGAAGATAATCTGTTGGGAGGAGGAAGGCATTCATGCCTTGCTGCGAGAAAGTGGCACCACCCAAGCTTTGGTCCGATATCCAAACAGGCAGCTGTTCGTTCGAGGTCATCTCGAATCCCCTCCAGATGCTGTCGACGTCAGTCATATAGGGAGGCATTGCTCCCATATGCATTTGGGAGACCGCATCTGTGCTCGCGAACGACGGGTCGTATGTGGGTGAGAACGTTTTGTGACTTATGAGACCCGGCTGCTGCTGTTCAATCATCACCGGTGCTGGATGTGGATGTTCACGTAACGCCTTTGGGGAGCGTGAGACAGACGCGGATTTTCGCTTCTGCCCTCTCTTCAGCATGAGCTGGAGTGTCAACGCATAACGCTTCCCAGGGACTAAATCAATAACGTTAGAAAAGTTCACGGGTACAACTGAGCGTTTACTTTGAGACATCAATGCTGCCAACCGTTCAATTTGCAATCGGATATCTTGCACGTCGCAATCGTTCGGGCTTCGGGACAAAGTTATACATCTTCAAAATTAGCTGAAGCTGGCAACACTTACAAAAGACGAGATAGTCTTAAAAGAAAAGAAGCAGCAAACGTGGCCGTAGCGTGCGTGTAATGGACGGCTACCAGAGGATTAAAGGTCACAAACGTGGTGAGAGAGGAACACTCACCATATTTCATGCCCTCGCTGTACGAAGGAGAATTGACAGTGATCTCGAGGCCCTGGCGCGCAATTTGGATGGAGCGGATGGCTAGATCCCTTTGTACCTTTGGCATCTGTTGGACATCCTCTGGGCCATTGATGCCTCGCAACGCTGTTGCGTTATGGAACAATTCAGCGTGGAATTGTTGGATTTGCAGGCTTTGACGATAAAACGCTAACGGCTACTTTAATTAACCGCCCATCAACCGAAAATCAGGACTCACCCGCATCCTCATACTTTTGAGAGAACGCGTGGTCCCATGTCTTGTACCAGTTTTGGAATTCCGTGTCAGCTTGTTGGAGGACGTCAAACGTAAGTTCATCCACGGGTCGGTCAAAGGGCGAAAGTTTGTTGTTGATGCTCTCTCGAATTGCCATGAGTTCCACGGTGGAGACAAGACGCATATCGTCCTCGATTGCGAGGGGATGCTGTAAAAGCAGACGACACTGCCAAATACTCTCATCATCCTTCAAGATGACTGGACGGCCAGTGCCGTAGGACAACCTAAAACATCGGTTGTAGGCACACCGTGGATGGGTACGGTGGTTACTTACTGGTGCTCGAAAAGATACAAACAGAACCATGTACGGGAGGCGATGACGAGATCGCGGTCTTCCGACCCATCGGTATCTTTACTCTTGTTTTGCATCCGTCTAAGTAACTTGGGCCATGCTTTGTGCAATGCTGTTAGATCCGTAAGCCAAGGGTCGGAAGGACGCGAGAGAAGAGAATAAGCTGACAAAGTTCCATTGCCATCCTTACAGCATGACCGCCACTGAGCCAGCCATTGTCCGACCAGCCTGACACGAGAACTTGAGGGACATCATCAATAATGCCGACGAACATTTGATGCAACGAAACGCTCACTCATGGCTTGAACTGCTTCCACACGCATAACAGGGGAGAAGAGAGTTGCACGTGAGATGTTCTGGACAGCATCCAAACACCTGTTATAGGTATCGCTCGATGTTCCTGCAGAAAAAAGATGGTGAAAGGGTTCGGAACACTGAAGATGAACGAACCTCCACCATCACGCACGCGCGCTCCAACCATGCAAATGGCATCTACTGCAAACGGAGAACGGTGATGAAGAGCTTCAAACGTATCAATCCGGGAGTCGAAAACAGGCAAAAATGTGGAGCATCCGGCGTAGAATCTGCGAATGCGGATTGGTTACGGCGCAAATCAAGAAGTTGCGGTCGTACATTCGAAACAACTCCCGAGCCTCATGCTCAGGCACAAGGTTCTGTGTGACAACTGCGCCGATTTGCGTAAGTTTCATAATAATCAAGCCTAGGCCACGTACCATCGGGAAATACCATTCCACGCAGCATCTTGTGACGAATCTTTCTTCTTTTGGCAGGTCGATTTTGTCGTTCAGGGGAGGGCGTTCTGGTCCTACTTTGAGGGTCGCTGGTGGCTTCGCCGCTCTCCTTGACCAAATGTTACCGGCATTGTTTACATGAAGAACGGATTGACGAGATGGCGATACATACCTTGGCAGCCCTCTCTATTGCGACGTCCGCCAATCCTCGTAAAACCTCCCACGGTGCGACCAAACCTGAAGCGGGTAGTTCGCCGTTGTCGTCGTCCTCAATTTCCGACGAATCTGGACTTGTGGCATCTGATGAGGATGGTAATGTACGCTTTGAGGTAGCAGGTGCAGATGGATGATAACTTCTGCCGGCGTGAGAATGATGTGAATCCTCGTGATATCGCGGAGCAGCAGGACCCTGAGCGGCGCCAGCGCTGATGGCGCCAATGCTCGAAAAAGGGGGGAGGATTGATCCCGAAGGGGGAGTGAAAGAAAAAGATTGACCGCCGGCGGGATTTGGGTATAAGGGCGGTGATTGTGGTGAATGAGAGCTACCGGCTATGGGTTGGCCATGGGGCTGAGAGCCGGAAGCCCGGATGTCTCTGGAGGAGGCATTGAGGACGGCAGACGTCGGATTGTACGCTGTCGGGGTGGGAGGAACGCGGTGAATGTTGGGGTCAGCGATATGTGACCCGTTTGTGGGGGCAGAGAGAGATGGGGACGTCATGGAGGGTGACTGATTGTATGGGCCCTGTGAGAACGCCGATGGGGAGCGATGAGTAAAGGGTGCAGTTCCACGCAAGTGAGCGACGATTTCGAGGAGGGTATTCTGGATTGCGGACTGGGTGACCCTGATATCGGCGACATGGGATTCGAGGCTGCGAATTCGCCTGGAGTGGATGAGTACGGAAAAGAGGTGATCGGGGTGGGCTCACTCTAGTCCGGCTTCGCCGGTGAGGGTTGCTTCTCTGGAGGGCTTTTCAAAGAGACAGTCGAGACCGGCATGGCGGCAACGGCGACACGGGGGATTGTCTGCACCCTCGCAGCGCATTTTCTGTTTGCGACAAGCATTCTATAGTGGGGATGTGAGTATGCGGACGAGGGGGGGAGGAGAAGAGAGTTACGCAAGCGCCTTTGTGAGCGGGGAGGGGAGTGAGTTGAATGGGAAGGGAATGAGAGACGGGTAGTACGCACGGGGCACGCGGTTGAGGGTCTTTACTTGAGGTTTAACGTCTTGTTTTGGTAGAGATTTTGGTGGATCTGTTGACTGGTCGTCCAGCTTTGAGCGGGGAGGGTCCATTGGGGAGAAGAAGGGGGGGCAGCTCTGAATGGGCAGATAAAGTGGTGAACACCTAGTGAGTCTGCAAATAGAGGTCAATAAAATATTAAAATTCCTCGGGATTGCCAGCGTAGCATGTCACGTGTCTCTTTCATGTTCTTCTCTCTCATCTCTCACGTCCTCTGGTCAGTCTCTTCTTGTCTAAAGCGAATCACAAGCTCACTCCTTTCAGCGCCTGGTTCGCCTTTGCCCTCCCCGCCTACGCCACCTACAAGGCTTTGGCACACGCTCCCTCTCTCGAAAGCCTCCAGGCACTCTCCGTCTATTGGACAGTCATCGGTGCCTTCGTTGCCGTTGAACAAACGCTCGGCTCTTTCCTTACATGGCTAGTCCTTTCTCACTTTAATACCCCTCCGTCCCTGATCTCTCCCCAGGCTTCCCTTTTACTGGGAGCTGAGAACCGTCTTCTTGTTATACGTCTCTCTCCCTCAGACTAGCGTTCGTCTTCTTTACGCACTCCCTTTCAATTCATTCATCTCTCTCTAGGGTGCTCCTTATGTCTACAAGACATTGCTCGAGCCCTGGCTCTCAAAGAACGAGCAGGATATCGACGATACCATGACTTCCGCACAATCTAATGGCGTCGCCTTTTGTCAGACTCGCTTCGCCGCCGCCGTCGAATTCGTTCGCAGTCAATTGAACAAATCCGGCCAGGAGAATGGAAATGGACCTCTCGACCACCTCAAGGGTCTCATCGCCGCTTTCGCTCCCAAGGATGCGACCGATTCACACGTCAACAAGACTGCATACTAGCAAGTCTGTAACTGACTTCACACTCTTTTTAACCGCGATCAACTATTTATACTTTTTATCTCAAAAATATGTATATCCGAGGTTCCGATCAAATAGACATAGACTATGATCCAAGTCGGTGCCTTTTGAACGCTCCCTCCACGTCGCTAGACGTGTACTCCATGGAGATACCCCCGTCAACATAGCACTGAGATATCCATCCATTGAAGCTCTCCGTCATCCGTTGCAGCTCTTCTTCGCACGCTCTCCATACCCCAACCATCACCGTCCCCGCCGCAATCCCGCTGCTCTCTTCTCTCGTCGTCTTCTCCTCCGCTTCTGTAAAGTGCTTCTCCACTCGCCGGAACAGCACATCAATATGCTTGCGGACATCTTTCCCATCAAACTCTTTCACAACCTTCTTCAACGCCGATTTATTGTAGTTGCCGTTCTTCTGAACTTCGCTGGGCGCAGTGGTCTTCAACAGCCTTTCCACACCCTCGAAAAATTCCTGTTATACCATGAGCTCGTGTACAGCACAAGCAAAAGCAGCCGACCCACGATCAACTTGGCAAACGGTCTCCGAAGTACGATCCTCACATACGCCATCAAGTTCTCGTTGTAGATCGCCTCGGCTTGCTTCAAGAACCCGCTGACCGATCTGCTTTCCAGCTGCGAGATCTCGGCCACAAAATAATGCATGTTTGCTGTTCCTCGCAGTCGGTCATCTACACCCGAGACGTTCCTGCGCACGAGACTCACCGACCATCAGCACGTGGTAGTTGAGCTGGCCCTTGTCTTCCCCATCACCGTCCAACGTCGCCATGTGCTTCAAACAATCAAACATGCCGTGCACCATTTTCTCATATGCAGAGTCAATATGGACACGGATCTCCAGATCGTCCGCACCGCCTAGCTGCTGCTCGACACGGCTCACATAGATCGGGAAATACTTGATAAACTGGGCCACGCCTTTGCGTTTCTTGCTCGTCAACTTCGTCTCGTTGACCATCTTGATTTGCTGATTCTAAAGCGCGGAATCAGAAACCATGATCTCGTTTTAGCACCGGCCTGCTTACGGTATGACGATCAAGTGCTGCCTTCAACCGCAAATGCTGCTTGTCTAGCATCTGCAGAAAAAAAACATTGCCGCGTTCGTCGGCATCCGTGAGGAAACGCTCCAGACAAGCGATGACGCCGACCAATTGTCTGTCCTCACAACTGAGCATAGTCACGCTGAAAGAGGTACGAAAACTCACAGCGGATCTTTCGCAACCGCAACATCAATCCACTGCTTCAACTCGGTCGGCAGAAAACCGAATATCAGATCCATGGCACCTCGCACGAGCTTCACGGTGGATTGGCCAAGACCAGCGCTCCTAGCGGCCTGGCGTCGGAAATAGTTGTCCAGACCAGTATAATCAGCAAAGGTTAGACCAGCTTCGTTGATCTGGAGAAAATCTGCAATGAAATCGCCTTCCCGATAAATCTGAGGCGTGATCTGCTCCAGAATGTAACCGAGGGCCTGCATTCGAGTAAGCACGAGATCCGCATTCAACAGAGACACGAACGTCAGCTGCTGTATATTCTTCGCCAGCCTGCCCCCCTCGTTCTCGATCCCGGTTCCGCGACTCTATTTGGCCACGCACAACGGTACCCGCACGACGAATGGCACTGCCTTTTGCGCTTGTTTGATTCTGTGCAAAACCTGGAAAGGCGGTCAACGTGGAAGGGGAGAGCTGACACCACATCTTACTTTGTTCCATGTCTTCCTCGGGAGCCTTCTTCAACAGGCCAGAATAGATCGAGAATAGACCTTTCATCTGTACACTGTGAAGGTCGCTGGCTGCTGTAAAGTACGCCTAGCAAACAATGGATTAGCATTGGAAGCACTCGCCCTAGATCACGTACAGCACAAAACTTTGAATACAGTGTCTCGTCCATCTCTTTGAGATACAAGAGAAGACCAGCGTATCTACCAAGATAGGTCTCCATGCCTTGGTGGTTGAACATGATCGGACGTCCACGTCCCTTTGGTCGAGTGATTCCACCATTATCATCAAGAATGGTCTTGGACTTGGAATGGTATAAGCCACCCGCGTGATAACGTCCAGTTGATCAGACTGACCTGAGCAACTATCATGATGGAGAGATAATCAAATATACGCTTGCAGAACTGCGCATTGTGCGTTCTGTACTCCTCTAGCCTTTCCATGGTGGCAGCCATTTCTGACGGCAGAGATCAGACCATGACGTGACCTGCGTAGACGGAACACCGACCTCTATCCTTGCTGGCCTGCAGGGCCTTATAGAGCTCCGTAGCGGCTTCTTCGAGTCGTTGTATTCCAGTTTGTTTCTCGAGAGACTCTTGGGTAAGGGTAACCAACGCTTCCTGATCAACTTGGACTGTTTTCTGGTATGCAGAGCGTAGGAATATGCTGGATGTACGGTAGACAAGCCACATACAAGCAAGTTTTCAAGTTCGCTGAGGAGCATTGCCTGGTTTTGCATCTGGACTTGCAGACCGCGCCGTTGCGACTGGATGAAAGAGATATCGTCTCCCACAGCCTATGAAACTGGTCAGAACAAGGGAAACATCGCCGTGATGCACTTGCGTTCAAATAGATCTTGTAAGAGGATATCAAGCTGTCCATGGCGTCGACCTCGCCAAGAGCATCGTCGAGGTGTTGGACTACGAGGTTCACTCGGTCATCAGATTCCAAGAAGGAATGAATGTTGGCCTGACGATGAAACTATCTGTCGAGTGACGACGACCGAAAGACAGACGACAAACCTTTTCCAATGCCATGAGCTCGTCAAGCAAACGAGCCTCGACCAGATCTGCAGCTCCTTTTGCCGACTTTCGGCCGACCACATCGTCAGTCGCCCATTCATAACCTTCAAGCATTTCCTCGACGCTGATCATCGTTGCTTCCGCTGTTGCCTCTGCGCCCTCGGCATCCTCTTCGGAACCCCAGTCACCTGCCACCAGACGGTCAAGGGCAGCTTGGTTGGGAGGGTCAAAGAACGAGACGCGATTGTTGTGTTCGCGACGCATATGATGGGCCTCCGGAAGTTTCGGGGTCAAGGTGCGTGTAAACGGCGACTTATATGTAGATGCTGGCGATTCGGCGGGCGTAAAGTGGCGTGCATCTGTCAAATGAGCGACTGTTGCACTCGAAGTACGAGGCACGTCAAGGGGCTTAGTAGGTGTGTGGGTTAGAGGGGTCTGGCGCTGAGACACGACGGGAGCATGGGCGCGGGTGGCCACGAGACTGGATGGAAGTGCCGATGCAGCACTTGCGGCAGAAGGGGGAGGAGATACGATGGATGGTCGACGCGCGATCCTTGGTCGCAAGGCGCTGGGCACGCCAGGGGATGGGTGTGAAGGGGAAGGAGGGCGGGGGGCCGATGCACTGGAGACTACGGATTCTCTGGTGGATTGATTCCTCGTGGAATTCGCAGGTGATGCTGGACGCGAGGGGGTTGGTGTCCTGAAGACGTGCGGAAGGGAAAGCTCCGAGGGAACAGGCAAGCGATTTGAGAAAGCGACAGGGGGCGAGGAAGGCTGGGACGTCTCGGTGGACGGCGGAACAAAGTCGGCGTCCGTTTGAGGGATTGTGGACTGAGAGCGGTTTCTGAAAGCACTCCCTAGCAAGTTACCAGGTGTATCATCGACGCCATCGAGCTGGAGGGGAGCATCGATGAGAGAGCGGAAGAGGTCGACGATGGCTCTGATAAACGTGGCCTGGTCGATCGCGTTCTCTGTCTGCCACTTGTACGTCCTTCCGAGGGTTATGTTAAAGGAGATGGACTGACCGGGGGAGCGTGAGCGGGGCAGAAGGTGAAGGTGAAGGGACGCACGTTGACGATGTGGATGGCCCTGAGCTCTGTGAGCTTCCATGTCTTTCCGACGGAGAAGGAGCCGTTCGTGTTGAGCTTGGACTTGTGTATGAAGCCGGTGTTTCCGGTCGTGCCTAGGGTGGAGTGATGAGTAGGACGAGGAGGATGAGTTGTGCGTACGGACGGGAGATGAGTATGTAGCGTGGCTTCTGTCCGTGGCTCTCTCCTGCGTCCTCCCAGATCTTGATGTGGGCGACGTAGGACTCGAGTACGTCTGCTGCAGCGTTGCGCTTGTCGAATACGGATGCGATGATGCGCTGCCTGGCTCGGTCGCTGTCTGCCATGATGATGACGGGGTTGTCCCAAACGAGCTGTGTTCATACATTACATTTACATTTACATTGTGTTCCGGTGGATCCACAAATATATTGGCAACCTTGTTCAAGGTACTAGTATCTCCGTTCGTTATCGTTCCTCGCCATCTCTCTCAATGCCAGTGCTCTCAGTCACCGTCTCTCTCTCTCCCACTCTGTCGTCACCGGACGCCCTCTCCGCCTTCAATGCCCACGAAGACGCACTCACCGCCGATAGTCCCGTATCTTCGTCCTCCAGAGATGCATCATCTCTAGACCACATCATGGACGTCGACGACCACCCCGGCTCCTCTCAAGAATCCCTCCTCCTCCATGGCTCAATCTCCAGACGCTCCCTCAGAAACCGCGCACCGCATTCACTCAGATTCAGACCAACTCCAATCTCTCTCTCCACCCGATCAAAGTCACACGTACACGCTGCTTCCGAAGATAATCTCAGGAAAAGAGTGCAGAAACACGCTACCTCCCATTCCACCCCTAAGCCTCATTCCGAACGCGATGCTAAAGTCCGCCAGCTCAAGACCCGCGCCATCGCCATCCCCTCCACAGGCAAGACTCCAGCAACTATCCGCCAGCGCATGGTCATGCAGATGGTTTACGAGGAGATCACCCCCTATCCTGACGAAGCTTGGGTTTCCCAACTCGGCATTATCATACAGAGGTACTATCTGTCACTACTCTCTCCCTCCTCCGCTCCATATCTCATCCTCTCTCAAGAGAATACCATCAAGTCAGGAATTGGTTCTCTAATCAACGCCAGAAGGATGCTCGTGACTCGCGCCAAAGTCCACAACCTTCTGTTTCGTCTAATCTGGAATCCTCCTTGTGCAAGATAACCTGCGATGGCCGGGATATGAGAATCCGTGCCTCAGCCCTTGATGTATGCGCATCTGACGATTGGTCCGATGCCTTCTTTGATGAAGTAGTCATGATTCACAATTTCCGTCTCTTGGCAAAGCACAGTCAGGACGAGGCAAGAGCCGCGCTTCTCGATTCGCCCGCTGACACCACGGACCTAACACATACTCATTCTCGCCTTTCATGACATACACTCATCCCCTGTATACATACACCGACTCGGACTTGCTCATTTCCTGTACATTTTAATCATTATCTCCCCTATGTGTATCGCTTATAATATGATCGTAATGCTCATCATCCTTGTTGTAAATCCCATTACATCACATCGGCTCGACCTCACCGGGCAACGATTCATAACGAGATAAGGACTCCCCTTCCCCACGCTGCCATCTTCTCCAGAAGCCCGCGTCGTTCGTGCTAGCGGCAGATGTCCTCCGTACCTGCCCCGCGTGCAAGACCTGGTATCGCCTCCCTCTCCAGGTAACCTCATTTCCGCACACTGCCAAGGCCCAAATAGGCAGTGTCAACATCTCTCGAATACACCACGCCCCTATAAACGACCACCGCTTGTGAGCCGGAAGTGGGTAACCAGCCAGCGACTCGTATACGTCCAGGTCGACCCAAAGCCATATAGCATGATGGATGGGCAAAAATATCCATGGCGACAAGCCAAACAGGTACTTGACACACGCAGCGGCTATAGAACTTGCCACCAAATTCTCCGTAAATGGTTCGAGAACAGTAGCCGCGAGAACCATGTGTTTACGAACACGTATCCATCGAACGCGGCGCCAGACGTAATCGGCCAACGTCATCTTGCCTATTGCATTATGTGCGACATCGCAGGAAAGGTCGTGCCGCAGATCTAGTTCGTGCCAAAGGGAGCTCCCAATCATGTTGTCCTCGGCCAAGTAGGACCCAAAGGCTGCAAGTCCGTGCTCGCCCTCCCTTGCATCTGTTTCCTTTCTCGGTTTCAGCGATCCGTTGACCCTCTCCAAGTCGGAACGACGGAACAGGTTCGATTTGCCGACTACGCAAGACTCGATCGCCACAGTGTTGATCGCCATGTACATCTTTGCGTGGTTGGTGTTCAGAAACGCCGCTTCGACACGTGCGCCGAGGTATTCCTCGTGGTCGGTCGCAAAGGGAACATGATGGACCAGGGCTATGCGCTTTTTGGAAGGATTTTGCGGTGGTTGCACGAGGACGTCTACGGAACGCGCAAGCGTTCCAGGTGCGACCGAGACATTGGAATCAATGACCCAAAGGATATCGTGGGCGGCTTGTCTGTAGGACTTGACGAGGTTGTTTACTTTTGGATTAACACCAACAATCTCCTCGCCTGTAAATCACGAGTTTGGAATGAGACACGACATGTAGATGCTGTGATATACGCACCAATAACGATTCTGGCATTCACTTGGGGGTATTGGCTCATAAGTTCTCTGACCACCGTCAGAGCTTGGTCGTCTTCATCGGCAACAGAAAGTAAGATCTCAAAGTTGGGGTACTCCTGGGTGAAAGTGGACTCCAGGTTCTCGTACAAGTTGGTATCCAGACCTTTGAGAGGCCGCAAAATGGAGACGCCCGGTGCATTGGGAGATGTTGCAAGAGGAGAACGAGGACGCGAACGGTATCGTTTACGACTACAAACCAGTCAACACCGAACTTGAGCTTTCTCAAATGACGGCCAGCTTACCCTACTCGGCATCCTAGCAGACCGATGGACCACAGAACGACGTACCACCCAAGTCCGACGATGGAGAGGATACCATAGAAAGTGGGATTGAAGCTGAGAGTCGGGTTTGACATGACAACAAGTTGCCAGTGAGGCCTTCAAGGCTTGTTGTGAACGCTTCAAGGGTAGCCACCCACGGTGTTGGTCGATGGCAAGGGTTGTTTACCAAAAGAAACAGTTGCTGGCAATATACGTAACTACATGATGTTAAGCGAGCTCATCGAGGGAAAAGAGCTCCACGGTATTCTTGTACACCATTTCTGTTACACTCTCGAATGGTACGGTCTCATCGTTCAACCTGTGCACCACCCATGCAACTCCTCCAATAGCTGCTGGCTCGTTCCTACCCTTGGTTGCCTTACCAGCAACGAACGATTCTGGTCGAACCGCCGCCGGAAAAAAACGCGTGCGCAACGAAGCAGGCAAGGTATCCAGATGTCTTTTCGAGGCGTGTGTACTTGTCATGGAGCACCATGGGGCATCTACATCATTCCGGTTCAGCACAGCCGAACAGCTACTCCAACTCTCACCAGTTTCGAGTAAGAGTCTATCCAAGCGAATGGTCTTCAATGTTTCGAGATTTTGCTCGGTCTTCATGGAACATCCGTTGACTCCGACGTAAAACCCCATGCTGATCTTTTCTCTCGTTTGCATGATTTTTACTGGGGTGGAGAAAGGTACTCACAAGCTCTTCTACCTCCTCACTGCTTCCAGTGAAACTGTGGACAACCCCGCCCTTCGCACCAACACCCTTCCCTCCATCTTCACCGAATCCCTCCTCTCTGAGAATTTTGACAAAGTCAGTATGAGCAGCCCGGGAATGGAGAAAGAGAGGAAGGTGGTATTTCTTGGCCAGTACGAGCTGTGAGCCTAGCCGACGCTCAATGATCATCACTCGTCCCTCGGATCAGCACCCCGTACTCACGAAAATGCCTCTGTTGCTCTTCTTTGGTTGCAAAATGAGTTCGATCATAATCTGCAGCAAGTGTCGATCACTCCTGTATGCTCCGGGTGAACGTGAAATGCTCACCTAAACCACATTCCCCAACCGCGACGACCCTCCCACTTGGCCGTAGATTCGAGCTAATGAGCTTGTCCAATTCAAGCAAGTAAGCATCTGGGCCACCAGGATGTTGATCGAACTCTCTGGAACGTGTCGGATGACAGCCGACGGTTGCATAAAAACCTGGTGCTGCATGAGCCCATGCCAAGTCGATGCTTGGTGCTAACCTTTTTGGCGGGCGAGGTTCAATGCGAGTTCGGACTCGTGCAAGCTACCCCCGGTAATGATCATCGACCTCACACCCGCAGAGCGTGATCGCTCTAACACATCGTCAAGATCGTCTTTTATGCGACAATCTCAGCGTTATGACTGTCCCGAGACATCCCACTAATTTTAGTGGACATGCCTTGATGTTTTTCCTTGCCGTGATAGATGCCTCGAAAGATGGGATCGGTAAGATTCACTACCGATAGCGGGATCAGTGAAAGGTATTAGGTCGGGTGTTGCTCGAATTTAGCTGATACCTCCGATGTCTATGGTATCATGAGTGATGCTGCAGATGGATAAAACGCTGCGCACAACCTATGAAATTTATCTTGTTTCCATCAAATGCAGATTCGGCCGACATTGAGGATGTTAACAGTCAAGACATCCCAAATCTTAATGTAATCCGCCGTAGAAACTGTCGCAACTGTCAATGGCAACGAAACTCTAGATTTCCTATTTTGACACGTGTGAACTCGTTGCCACCTGCTATTAGTTTTGCGGCATCCCTTCGCCTCCTTGTATCCAGCCCTCTTCGAACTCGGTCTTTTCTTCGTCTCTCGTTTACCTGTCTTTCAGGTCGCATCGTCGGCCCATCGTCTAGAATGGCAGCCAACTACGCCACCGTCAGCGGAAACACTCCGTACGGGTCTGGCGACCCATACTACAATGCGTCTACTGGCTATATCACCCCGCAACAACCGCCAAAGAAAATTATCAGCAACTGGATCAAGTTTGGTGTTCCCATTGCGGTCCTTGTCGTCGTTGCTGCTGTACTTGGTGGTGTTCTCGGCTCCCGCGCTAGCAAGCACACCTCTGGCGCCAACAGTAGCGCTGCCGCCTCCTCCGCCATTCAGGCTAAGAACGCCATTGGCATATACCCAACCGGCACCGATAGTCTTTACATGATTCCTCTCTACCCTTCTACCGTTCGTGTCCTTCGTCATATTTGTACTTGCATTGGTGTTCACACTTTAGTCCCCAATTCCAATAGACCAATAACGCAGCCTTCACTACGCCCACTTTCGTACCCACTACAAACACCAGCATTTCCTGGCCGAAAGATCCCTTCCAGCCTTCCAACCCTAGTCCCACCCAAGTCCGCTCTGATCGTCCGCGTCTTATCGCACCTTCCTACAAGTGGCAAGCCCTTCCTACTTTGATCCAAAACGACCCATACCTTGCTGCCTGGAATGCATCCATCTTCTCAAATGCATCGCAATATCTGAGCTTGTCTCCTGTTCCCTATGTCATGGACAGTGGCAATGGTATTTTGGACCCCGCTCGACAGGTCAAGCAACGCGTCAAGGCGTTCTCATACGTTTATCGGATGACCAATGATACGAAATGGCTTGACAGGGTTTGGACTGAGCTCCAGGTTTGTCTATCACCTCATATGTGTTCGTTGGCTTACGAAACCTCAAGAATGCTGCTGGAAACTTGACGGGTGGTTGGGGACCTGATAACAGCACTAAATGGAACCCTGCCCATTTCCTCGACACCGCAGAATTGACTGCAGCCTACGCCACCGCCTATGACTGGTTATATGAACAGTGGAGCTCGGACCAGCTTGAAAGCATCCGTTTCACCATCATTGAATACGGTCTCAACAATGGCGTTATTGCATACACCCCTGCCAACGATCCGGGATTCTATGGTTGGTGGACAAGCGACACAAGGGGTAATTGGAACTGCGTTTGCAACAATGGCCTTACCATGGGTGCGCTAGCCATCCTTGGCGACGACACCTCAGGCATTGCCGAACAGCTTCTCGGTCTGACAGTTCCAAGCGCCCTCCAGAACTGCGCTTTCGCATTTAGCAGTGATGGTACTTGGTTGGAAACCAACGATTACTGGTACTTTGGTTCGACAGGACACGCTGAATTGACGTCCTCGCTGCTAACGGCCACGGGTTCCACGTTCAACCTTCTGGACGTTAATCCTGGAATAAAGTCTTCGGGGCTTTTCCACATGTACGCCTCTGGACCTGGTTCCTTGTTCAACTATGGCGATACTGGTCCAAATAAGTACACCGCAACCGCCAACAGCTTGCTTCTCTACGGTGAACATTTCAACCTACCCCAATACCAGCTGTTCCAGCGGGACCAAGTTGATGCTGCAGATCCGTGGAGTATGTTCTGGTATGACCCGACGGTCATTGGCGCATTTTGGGATGGTCTTGCACTTGATCACTACTTTGACAACAACACCGATCAGTGGGCTTCAATGCGGTCCTCGTGGACGGACGAAAATGCCTTGTTCGTTGCAATCAAGGCTGGGGCACTTCAGGGACTTCAGACGCACAACGACCTGGATTGTGGGGATTTTGTGGTTGACGCATTGGGAGCCCGCTGGTTTGGAGAACTTGGAGATGGCAATTACGTTGCTGAGGGCTACTTCAGCAATGACACACAGGGTAGCGAGAGGTGGTTGTATTACCGCAAGCGGACGGAGGGTCAAAACACGATCCTTGTTGGCGCGGCCAATCAAAACGTATTGGCTGCACCGACAGTGAACTTTGATTCTTCTGGAACCGCTCAGGGCTCCAGCACTGTCTTCAATGTACCTGACGGTTCGACGGCGTACTTCACCGCCAACCTGGCTAGTGCATACTTTAACGTGTAAGTTCATCTTGTTCGCTGTCAAGGCAGAGGTATAACATCTGTGTAGGACATCGTTTTCACGTGGAATTCGCATGATCAACAAGCGCCAGCAAGTGCTCCTCCAAGACGAGATCAATGCGTCGGGATCTGTCATGTGGCGAGCGCACACGAACGCTACCAATATTGCGCTTAGCAACAATAATGAAACTGCGACATTGACGATTGGATCGAACACGATGGTTGTTGAGCTACAGAATCCTCCATCGGGGGCTCAGTTTTCTACTATGGACGCTGTGCGCTTGCCCACTGACCCAGCCACCCCAACTGGGTGGCCCGATCAACCGAATACAGGTGTGACGGTCCTCGTGATCGATTTGCCCGCTGGTTCGTACACTCTGGAGGTTCTGATGACCCCCCAGTGGCCGGGCGTGTCAAGCTCGTCATACGTGCAACCAGGCAGTGTCGCGCTCAACCAGTGGTCTTTGCAAAGTCACCCGTAGTGTTTCGTGGACTCATTTCAATAACTTGGATAGTTTTGGACGTATTTTCTTGAAAGGACTGTAACTTTTTAATGGCACTTGAGTTTGACAATTGTTGTAGTTGTTTACGGATTAGGAAATCCAAGCCTTGAAGGTTCCCTAGGCAGCTGACGGTTGACAAGTTTGAGAGCACGACAGCGAGTCCGTGTACTTTTTCTTCGAGTTCGTCCGTTCGTTATCCACGCTCTCTTTCCATCACAACAAGTTTTTCGTTTTTCCCACTCTACAACTCTGCGGGCTTCCTTCGTTCACGGAAAGCCTTGACAGATGGCAAACTTCAAACTCACTCTCCTTTATGTTACCATCGCTTTCGTCCTCGCAGCCTCTGCCAACGCCGACCCTCATCGCCGTGATCATGGCGACCTCGGGCGTTTGATGAAGAAGCGAATGCCCGCCCTTGGTAGTCTGACTCTGCCGGGCCAGCAGCCATCTCCAACTTCCTCAGACAATACTGTACTACCTTCTATATCCTCGGTCGTCACCCTGGCGACTCCTGGGTCGTCTACTTCAACAGGACCGGTGAGCTCGACTTTTTGAACACCCGTAACAATTTGATTTCTCAAGAATCAACCAAACAGAGCCCTTCCCCGACCAACGGAGGAAGTTCGTCGAGCAGTTCCGCGAGTGGGCCTTCGTCCTCTAGCTCCAGTTCTTCTTCTTCACCTACCACGTCCCCTACTACGTCTCCCACTCTGGACACACCGTCGGACGGGCCTCAGCCATCTACCGCCAGCCCGTCCAAGTCCGTCGTGTACCTGACTACCACCGGCTCCAACAGCGCGCCCACGCCCACGCAAAGCGACACCACCGAGTACTCCTCAGCCCTCCCGCACACCGCGGTGACGGTCCTGATCGTCCTCGCCGCCTGCGTCGGTGCCTCCGTCATCGCATGGACCTTGATACGCAAATGGAAGTTCAGACCCTCGTCCGACTTTGAGGGACGCATGCAGCCCATTGACTGGCAGCCTGGCGTGACAGGAGAAGGAGGCAACGAAGATTCTGGTCTGCCCGGTCACCGCCGTGCATTGTCCCGCTCCTCTTCGTTCCACTCGGGCTCTGCTAATTCTCACGCGGTGGATGAGCAGACGCGAGGCGGCGCCGGCGCCGGGGGGTACGGCGGTACCCCCCTCAACCCCATTCCTGACCATGACTTTACTGCTGGTCCGCTGAATCTCGCGCCAGTCGGCGGGTATGCGGATCTCGCTCGTGGAGCCACTCCGCAACCCATGATGCAAGAGCATCACGGATTAGCGCCCAGCGTCAACCGCCCCCCTCAGTATGATCAATATGGGATTCCCCCTCACCATGGTTATGGCGGGTACTAGGTATAGGTAGGATCGTGTCCATATATTTTTGGTTAAACAGGTATCGGTGGATGTTTGGATATACATCATTTTTCATTTGCTTGCTGGACGACGCAATTTGATGCTTTTCCCCTCGAACTTTTTCCACCGTAACGCATCATCTTTTAATTTTGTGCGTTCATACCCATAGCACTTATATCCTTTTACCCTTGTTTGCTTTTATTTCCCCGCACAGGTACATAGATACTGTTGTTGCTTGGGTCGGCACTCGGCACTCGATACTCGTTACTTGCACGATGCCAGTGGCACTGCGATGTGAATGTGTATCAAATTATTGTATCCATCCCTTCTTCCACAAGTGGTAAACGACGGAACCTAGAGGTATGAGGAGTACGGTTATCGCGGCCATCGACCATCCAATCCCTCTCGCGTTCCAGCGACCCATCCACGCAGGGGTGATCTGTTTGGCGGGTGGACGGTCCCCATCGTCAAGGTTCGTGCCGGCGAACAGGCTCTCGAGGCCGGTGGGACGTTCAGGAGGGAAAAACCGCTGAGGCCGCAGCCAAGCACCGTCATCGTCATCGGGCGCTCTCCTGACCTTGACAGGAGACGGATTGGTTGGAGTCCAATCCATCGCGTCTTCGTCGACAACTTCGTCGACTTTGATCGGAGATGGCTGAGGGGGGACTAGAGATGGATGTCCAAACACAGGGTTGGTAGAGGAGACGAGGGGTTTAGAGGAAAGTGTGAGGGAAGCGAGTAGGTCTGGTTCGTTGTTGAGGGATGCTGCGGGCATGGGAGACGCGCGTGCACTACGTGCTGATAATTCGGGAGTATCGCGCACGGAAGATCGCGATGACGTTTCAAGGAGGCGGATCGTGGGAGGTCGTTGTAGATGCAGGATGGTGAATGACGAAAAGAGAACCTGTGTTTTCGTTTACATCGACGATTCAAAGATCGATGGAAGAGACACATACCAACAATTCAACGATGAGGGACACTGAACAATATGCGCCAAGACGATACGACGATGGGTAAACAGCAGTGTGGAGATAGTCCCAAGATGAAGATTGGAATGGGAGAAAGAGGAGAATGGACGACGTAAATCTAGACAACCAAGCGAGCATCTGGAGGGTCTAGTGGAACGCGGGTTATTTTTAATTCAAGTTGCATGATATGACAGCGGCGTACAATGTATGGAGTCTTTCCTTTGATGCGAACATCGCGACCCTGCGCTTTCGCCTTCTTGAAGCGATAGTAGGTTGGATCCCATGTCGTGTATGAAAGAGATAAAAGAGATAAAGCAGGTAGTGCAGGGGCTGCCCGAGCGAGCGAAAGTTGGAAATCATGGCCTCGAATCGCTAGCGGGGAAATCAAGGCAAGTCTAGGGCGAAAAGGAAATGGGCCCACCTGCTACATAAGCAACGAGCACGGACAAGAGGGTGGTCCACCACAAAGCACCCCTTAGTCGCCAGATAGCAAGTTGGCAGCCTAGCCTGTCACGGTCGTTGGCAGAGGTGGATGCGAGACGTTGCCTTTCCTTTCCTTTGCTTTCTTTGAGCCAGCCTCCGAGGGCCTTGATGCGAGCCATCTGATTCTTCTGCTCTATCTCATCTTGAACTGCGGGGAGGCAAGTAGCACAGACGGGAGGGTAGCGCACGTGCAATGATTCACGATAGGCGGGAAGGTTTTCGAGGCGCTGGGCGTAGTCGGGATGCTGTGAGGTTGTGAATATGGATGTAGCCAGGATAACAATGAACTTGCCTGAGGGTGGGGCAGATAGTTGGAAAGGAGGTTGACGAGGAGCATCTGGTTGGTTTGGCAAGTGTGGCAGAATGGGCCTTTGCCGTAGGTGGACGGGAGTCTGTCCTTGTTCGGGGATGCTGGACGGAATGAGGATAAGACGATATAGGGAAAGAGAACGAGGACGGACCACGTTTGGCAAAGGAACGAGCATTTAGATTCTCGTCGTGCATGGCTGGGTCATCGGAGAGGATTTCTCCGCCGGCATTGAATCTGTTCCAGCAACCACAATGGGGGCAGCGGAAAGACCGGGGATCGATGTGAGCTAGACTCACCGCCGACAGGCAGAAGAAACACGATACGTTCCCCCCTCGGCGGAGCATACTTGGTGGTGAGAAACCGAGTTAGCTTATTAGTACTTACAACAACATGTCATCGTCGGTCATCTCCGCCCCGTCTCCGTCGAGCACTCGCGGTCAGATCGTTCTTCAACCAGCTTATTTCTCTTCTTCTGCCTTTGTTCTTCCTGCACGCGCAGACGTAGAATCACTCTTGCGCGAATTTTCTCTCCAGTACACTTCCTCTTCAGCTCGCCCCTTTGCTCTCTTCAAGCACATCTGGCAAGCGCACGGCTGGACATGGATTCACTTCAAAGTGCTTGACGCGCGCTCCCGTGCTGCCTTTCTCAGAGTCATGATGCGCCTTTTTTCGGGTGAGTCTATCTATGCAGCCCCGTTCGATCCGCCCAACGTGTTCCAGAACGCATCCGAGACGTGGAGACTCCTCTCAATCGCGCTGCAGCACTGTTTGGTCTGTACACCGTGTTTCACACGCAACCAACCATTCCTGCGCCGAAGTTGTCTATCGTTGCGCATGTAGAGGTAACCTGCGGTACGCGTGCCTGCCGAGCTCTGTCTCTCTGTGTGCCTGACTTGTGATCCGAGATCACTTTCAAGAAATACTGATGCTCCCCGACGTGTTCGACGGAGAGCTTTTGCGTCCTCGCATTCTCTACGTACAATCTAGTCTGCTAGAAGCACAAGTATTCCAGGTCTTGCCACACTCGGAGCTGCATCCACTGAGTCCTCGAGCGCTCCCGCGCGAAGTCGTGGTAGAGAATGCCGACGACACACCGTCGACCGCAGAGGGGCGCAAGACAAAGGGGCGCCCCTCGAGGCGGGAACGGATCAAGAAGACGAGGGAGTCGCTTCTAGCGCTGGACAGACGGTGTGAGGATGATGACGTGGTGGGCTCGCCGCCGAGTGCGACGCGCGCGCACTACGCGTTGGAAAAGTCGGTGCTGGTGAATGCGATCGGCGGGGACGTGGGCTGGGAGGCGGGCTTGCGAGAGGCTGCTACGACGGTGGCGGAGCGGATAGAGAGGGTGAAATGAAACTGGTTTCAAATAAGTGTAGTGATTCTCACACGTTCTTGTCTCTTGTTCGTTCGTTGTCGTCGTCGTCGTCGTCCTCAAATCGCTCCTTTAAATATTTCATGGCTTTTCGAGCTCACGATGGCCGTCGTTTCTATGCGCAGACTGGCTCGAACGCTCCCTCTACAGCCAGCCTTATTCCACCATCCGCAAGAGCTCCTCAAGCCGTGCAGGCCGCGTTTGCAAGAGCACCACCATCCATACGAAGCGTTCCCAGTGTAAACACCCTCGTTCGTTTTCTTATTCTATCCCTCACCCCCCTTACGCTATTCCCCTCCACAGAATGACTCCCCCTACTCCGGCGCAACCGCAGGCCGGTCATCTGCTTCCCAAGTACACTCCATCTCTGACAAGGCAAGTTCCCTTCCCCTCCCTCGTCTACCCTTTCACAGATCTCTCCCTCTCAGTTCTCTCTCTCCCCTGACCCTCAATCATGGGGTGCTGATATCTCGCCTAACCACCCCGAACCGGACGACTATCTACACAACCCCGACCCACGGCGTGATAGAAAGAGTGACCGCGGCGGCAGCGTGCTTACCTACAGAGGCCTAACTAACCTGGGCTGTCTGGTGTTTCTCGCCCTCGGCCTAGTCTCCCTCTTGTGTGTGCGTTTTCCCCAACATGTCCTCGTCCTCACCCTTTCTTCAGCGCCGGTTTCCCTATAATATCCTATTTCAATTCTCGCCGCCTCTCTTACGCGGGCGGTTTTAATCTCGGTGGTATCAATGCCAGCGGCCAGGCAAGGTCCACCACACTTGTCCATCTCCTGCCACTCATACTTCGCCGTAGATACCTACCATTCCAAACAACTATGGTCTAATCGACGTCGACACACCATCTTCCGCATATACCGTGCAATCTTTTGCTGATGGTGCCGAGTGGCAACTCGTCTTCAGCGACGAGTTCAACACAGATAATCGCACTTTTTGGCCTGGTGATGATCCATACTGGGAGGCAGCCGATCTCCACTATTGGCAGGTGCGGTTTGCCCTCTCTCGTCTATCCTCGGTCATCTTGACGTCCATACCAGACGAACGATTTAGAGTGGTATTGGCCCGATCAAGTAGTAACCAAGGACGGTGCACTTGAATTAACGATGGCGCGTCGGACCATGAACAATCTCGACTATGTCAGTGGAATGGTCTCCTCTTGGAATAAGTTTTGTTTCACCGGCGGCATGGTCCTCACGTCCGTCACTTTACCCGGGGCTAACAACATACCCGGTGCGCACAGATTGCTGCCCACACATTATCGCTAACCCAACCATACCCTTCTAGGACTATGGCCTGCAGGTTTGCACACTCCTCTCTTCTTCGCCGACGTACTGACGTTCCTCTCTAGTATGGACTATGGGCAATCTAGGTGAGTATGTGCGACAAGTTGAACGTTCATCAACTCAAACAACGTCACAGGTCGCGTGGGCTTTGGTGCAACTTTGGAAGGCATGGTATGGATCGTCGATTCACTCGAGCATGTTATATACTTATCTCCTTCCAGTGGCCCTACACTTACGACGCCTGCGATGTTGGTACCGCACCGAACCAGACACACAATGGTGGTCCCCCAGCCGCTCTAGTCAACGGTGACAAGAACAATGGATTCGTCTTGTCTTATCTCCCCGGTCAACGGCTATCGAGATGTACCTGCAAAGGTGAACCACATCCTGGACCTGTCCACTCGGACGGAACATATGTCGGCCGTTCTGCACCAGAAATCGATATCTTCGAATCCCAGGTGTGTCACATCATCCATAAACCGCAGGATCTTGCTCATGGTTATAGATCGTGGGTACCCCACCTGAGGGTTCGGTCTCACAGTCTGCGCAGTGGGCCGTAAGTGAACCGTGTGACGAACGACATAGATTAATCAATCTTTGCCTAGCCCATGAATGCAGCTTATACGTGGAAAAATACCACGGGCAACTTCGACATGTATGACCCCACCATCACCCAATTGAACACGTACGCGGGCGGCGCGTTCCAGCAAGCGACCTCAGGAGTCACGATCACAAGTGAGCGGGATCCTGCGCCGCACTGGTGATATACTGAATTGCTGCAGATCAATCCTGCTACGAGCAAGACTCGGGATGCTTTGCAACATATGGATACGAGTATAAACCAGGTACTTGTGATTCCCTTCGTGTCATCCCTTGCTAAAGCCGCATGGCGTTGCAGGTTTCACATCCGACGGTGGTGTAAGTGCTTTACACGTCCTCACTTTGTAATCTCACCAGAGTATCAGTACATCACCTGGATCACAAATGATCAAGCTGCTTGGACACTGGATGCAAGCGGAATGCAGGCGGATTCGTTGACCCAGATTTCAGACAGACCAATACCACAGGAACCCATGGTAACGATCGCGCTTGTGGCCGAGTTCTACAGCAGCTGAAAGCCATCCAACAGTACTTGATTGCCAATCTGGGTATATCTCCAAACTTTGCAGCCCCGGATTTCACGCAACTCGTTTTCCCGACAAAAATGAGAATTGACTGGATTCGTGTTTACCAACCCAAGAATGCAGTGAACACTGGTTGCGATCCAAAGGACTTCCCGACTGCTACATACATCAACGAGTAAGTGCCTCCTAGAATACCTGATGTGCGTTCCTCACGACTTTGTAAAGTTACATCGAGGCATACAGCAATCCAAACCTCACGACATGGAGAGACGACTATGGTCAACCGTTCCCGAAAAACAGTTTCTTAAATCAGTGTTGAAAGGAATTTGTAGATCTTGTCCATATGTGCGTCGGACATATTGCGGGAGACCATATACTTGTTTGTGGAATGCCATACATTGTTTTCAGTCGTTCCTTTTATTTTACACGCTTTGCACAATTCGTCTTTCGATACCGTTTGTTGCGCATTTATAAACGAGCGTCGTCCCATGGGGAATATGTTTCAATATTACACTTGCAAGGTAGGTCTTCGGACAAGCGACACAAGCGAGAGGCACTGCTTCGGCGCTTCCTCTCTCACCACGTCGCTCATCCGCCTTGCAGCGCTCGTCCGAGCCCGTTTAAACGCACCCGCCCATCACACCCTGCCTCTATTTCCCATTCCGGCTCCTCGCAGCTCACCAGCGCGCGATCCCGACTTTCGGGTACCCGGCAACTCGGGCTCCCGTCCCGGGCCGCAGAGCGCTTTGCGCTCCGCCCGCCCACTCTCAGCTGCCACCCTCTCCTCGTAGCACGCGGAGCGACGTCCAAAGACTCCTGTACCCCTTTACATCAGTAAGGGTCCACGGAAGATCCCGACATCACTCAGATGTGACTTCCCACCACGATGGTCAGCATGTACGCAAAAATCAGTAACGGTGAATGGATCCGTGCCCTGGAAATCCCGCTGCAGGATATCCAGAGGCTCTCTTATAAACCTCTGAAATGGCTTCGTTTTGTCGCCTTCGCTACTCTCGGTGCCGAAGGTAATCTTCATTATGATGATTCAGGAGATGATGGCACCATTGTTGCGTATGAAACTGTCACTGGTTTTGCCGAAAGCTATTACTTCTTCCCTGAAGGTAGTGTCTACATGTATGCAGCCATTTTCTACTGACAGGGCATATAGAAACAGGCAGCCTCCGTCTCATTGATCCCCAAGGGCTAAATGACCCCAGATCGTCTGCTACTAGCTCACATCCTCCCTCCTTTTGTCAAAGTGTTGCTCAGCGAGACGGAAATCATTGCGCAGTCACGGGAGATCCAGATTATTAATGCGCTCACATCATCCCCCATTCAAAGGGCGATCAGGTATGATTCTCGCTTTCGTTGCAGACGTATACCTGACTGTTACTACTAGTACATCCAGCACGTCATTTCAAGGCGTAGGAGTTTATATGACATGGAGGACCAGGACCCTGATCTCGGTATTGATTCTCCCGAGAACGGCGTGTCTTTGAGGGCCGACCTTCGTGAACGACTTCGCAAGGGAAGGAGCGTGTTCCTGATGGTATGTGAATTGTCTCAGCCATTGCCTTCTAGCGAATGACCACTTTTTCTAGACTCCCAATTTTGCTATGGTCCCTGGTGACATCCCAATCGTGGAGCGTTGTGAATTACATCCAAGGTTGGAGCGTGGTGAAATACCACCTTCACGTACAACGTTTCAACATCTCGAACCGCCCAATGCATTTGTTCCTCCGCAGTTGGATATCATACCTGACTGGTCGATCGAGGATACCAGTGCACCTCTGAGGCTACTTCTCGATTACGTATATGGTGTTGCTGTCATCCGACGTTGGGCCAGCAAGGAGGTCCAGAATTTGTTCAGTGCCCGCCACGAGAATGATTACAAGGAGCAGCTCAGAAAGAAAAAGTCATCCCGCTCCACCCACAAAGACAGTGATGATGCTAAACCAGACTCGGACCATCCAATCACACCTCATCATCATCTTCGGAGCTGTCACGTTGGGACTGATCATATAGATTCAGAGATGTCTCTGGCTATGGACAACGCTTTTCAATTTGTTCTGCTTTTCAGCGGCCCCGGGCCTTACCAACCTGGAACAACCTTTGAATCGATGCAGAAACAACAGGAGGAAGAAGCTAGAGTGCATTCGCAACAAATTGCCCGAGAGAAGGTTGAAGAATGGTTGGGAACAAGTGAGTCATTTCCAGTTCTGATGGCAATAAATTAACAATGTATGATGGTCATCAGATGACACCAATTGATGATGATCGTGATGGCACCGGGAGACAGTTTGTTTTTTGATCGATGACTATTTTGTAGCATCCTTCCTGTGGAATGAAATGCAATGGAATATTGAACAGGTATGTGGTCGGCGTGTTCCAGCAGGCGACCTCAGGCCTCAGGACTCACGATCACAAGTGAGCGAGTTCCTGTGCCGCACTGGGATATACTAAGTTTCTGTAGATCAATCCTGCTACGAGCTAAACTCGGGGTGCTTTGCAACATATGGATACGAGTATAAAGTACTTGTGATTCCCTTCATGCCATCCCTCGACTTTGCAACCGTTCCCGAAAAGCAGTTTCTGTTTCTTAAATCAGTGTTGAAGAATCTGTAGATCTTGTCCATGTGTGCGTTGGACATATTGCGGGAGACCATATACATACTTGTTTGTGGAATGCCATACATTGTTTTCAGTAGTTCCTTCTATTGTACACGCTTGGCACAATTCGTCTTTCGATGCCGTTTGTTGCGCATTTATAAACGAGCGTCGTCTCATGGGATGGGAATATGTTTCGATGTTACACTTGGCTACATTAGCAATGAACATACAACATTGCCGATAGATATTGCTACTCCATACCAAGAAGACTCCATTAAAGGTACTAGATGGATTAATCATACTGCTCCTGTAACTTGGATATTTTGGTCCAGCAACATTTGAAGTTTTCCCAAGGTCCGCTCCAGCGTGATGATTCCGCCCGTAGTCAGTCGAGGCACCGCGAGGTCTTGATCGACGTCGCCGGTAGGCTCATTCTTGCTCTTCTCGATCAGCTGCCGGGCATTATTGAGGACCTTGGCAAGCCTTCCCTTGGTGTAAAACAGCCAATTCATCTCTAGCTGTAGACCACCAAGAGGAATCTCGAGCGCTCGGCGGACGAATCCCCTCGACAGGACGTACGCCTTTTCGCTGTACAGCCGACTGCGTAAAAGTTAGCCCGGACGTAAACAGTTTAGCATGCAGAATCGTAACCTGTTGACCATGCCTTCTTCAGTCCCTCTCAGCTTCTCGTACGCAGGCTCACAAAACCATCTAGACCAGCATCTCAGCAAAACGCCGCTGGCGAAAAAATAAAACTCGTCACTCACGGTTCCTTTACTAGCACCAGACCTTGGATGGAAACAAAAGCTTGTAGTAAACTCGATCTCGACGCACTCCAGGTTTCGGTGCGATCGCCAGACCAAGTTCCCAAGATGGATAGACAAACTTTGCCTTCCTCATACAGGTTCCTGCAAAAAGGTAAGCGGTTTGTACATGGCAAATGTATCCTTCGATCCACTTACGGGTTGACTATTTGATGCGGATCGACATGGCAGTGAGCACGCGCCAGCGAAACCCGGGAAGACGTACGCACCTCTCCCATTACCATTTGTCCAACTGAGGAAATGAGCTATGGGCGGGCTTTGAGGGAAGTTGGAGTCCAGCATCCAATCTATGACAAACGGTGCATCTTCATACGGTGTATTCTCTGGACCGATGATCAAGCATCGCAATAGGTCCGAACGATCCTCGTATGCACGCACTATGATCGAGTCTACTAAATGTGATCAGCGTCGACGTATTGACCACGTTTTAGGAACGCTGTTTACCTGGTAAACTGTTGGAAAGAGCTCGGTATTCCTTGGTCAGGCGAGCGAGGAAAGCCCTCGAAGGTTGGCCAGCAGTCGTGGAGTAAAAGGCATGATCGACAGGGGCAGATGGTAGTATCTCGAAGCGTTTCCAAAACGAGTCCTCATCCCCGTCATCCGTGTTCTTTGCAAGAGCATTCACGACCAATTCTTGACTCATCTCCGGGGACGTAGTAGTGGGCGAAGTTGGGAGCGGGGAGATGTCAATGAACTCTGTCATGGCGTTACTTGGAGGATGAAGGGAGTCGTCGTCTTGCCCCAAAGATGACTCAATCTCTGCCCAGGGAATAACGTCCTCCATTTCATCTGGTTCCTCATCTGTCTCTTCCCATTCGTCGTCATCAGAGTTCTTCTCGAACCGCCAAACGCCGTCTGCATCTTGAAGCCAAATGCCTTCCGAGTATTCCTCGTTAGAGTCACGCTCCGATGCTTCATCCTCCCAACCATCATCCTCAATTTGTTCCAGACTGTCATACAGTCTTGTTAATCTTTCCAGAGGCAAGACGGACACATCCATGTTTGGGTGAGTCACCTCCACTGAACCATCCAGATGGAGCTATGACCATCGCGGTTAACCAAAATTTGGCCAAGACCACTAAAAACGTACCTCGGTAACTTCCCCGAACCACGAGAAAGAGTTGTCGTCCACTCTGGGAAGAGAAACATCGTAGAGGTAAAGCCTTTGGGTATTTCGGTTAGCCGCAATCAATGCTCCCAGGTCGGCCATAGTACGTCTCCATCCGCAAAGTTCGCCATCGGCTCGCACCGGTGGTTCGCGAACCCATTCCTCGATCTCACCGATCCTGGGAACTCGTGGAGGCGCAAACCCGTTCGTGGTACCCACGGGATGAATGAAGACGGAGTCACCGCGCCGCACGCCAAAACCGTGACCATGTAATGCATCGGGACTCGTGTCTCCGGTGCCGTTCGGATCAAGTTCCAAGACGGATACTGTTTCAAGAATACCCGTGTCTGCACAGCGGATGACAGCGACCCTGTCCGTCGCATTGACGGACCGGACTATGGCTACCCGTTCCTGGTCTTCGTTCTTCCAGAGCACATGGTCACCTGGCCTATTGGAAGTGATTGAGCGGATACCATCTAGTGAACAAGTCGGACACACCAGCAATCATACTCGTCGACATTGAGGTATGGAATGAGATCTGTGGACGGCAGGGTCTCTCTCGAGCCATCCTGCCATAGGACTGCGACGATTGACCGGGTTTCCTGAACACACAGAGTGCGGCTGTCGATCCTGCTATTACCGTCGATCCCAGTCTCGAACGAGACAATAGGGACGGTCTCGTCTTTTGTGAGAATCACTTTGTCGCCGACACGAATGTCACCGGACTTTGTCTTCAAAACCGTGAGCTTTGTAAGGTCGTGTCCGTGCCAAAAACGTTCGGGACGTCGCCTCTTCAACGCAGCATCACGATCAAGCTGAGGAAGTGGTCAG